>CM035416.1:198600456-198602956 GCA_020310875.1 Ceratopteris richardii
GAAATGTATTCCACTTCAATCTCCTTCTCCATTACCTTTTCTCTGAGAAAATGATATTGTATCTCTATGTGCTTTGTTCTTGCATGAAATACTGGATTTGCTGCAAGATAAAGTGAACTCATATTATCTCCATGTATTGTAGGTGTACCTTGATCAATGCCTAAGCTCTTGAACAATGTCTGCATCCATATGACTTCCTTAGCTGCTTCCACAAGTCCTTTGTACTCTGCTTCAGTTGATGATAATGCTACTGTATGTTATTTCTTTGAACACCAACTTACAAGCTTATCACCAATGTATATCATGTAACCATGAGTTGATCTTCTGTCATCTTGGTTACCTGCCCAGTCTGAGTCACTGTAGGCTCTCAACTTCAAATCTGATGTAAAAGGATAATATAATCCTTCCTTTATAGTTCCTTTGATATATCTGAGAACTCTTTGACCTGCAATCCAATGTGGGTCCTTTGGACAATGCATGAATTGTGACAAAACTCCCACTGCATAACTAAGATCAGGTCTTGTTAGTGTAGCATAAATCAAACTACCCACAAGAGATTGATACTTCCTCATATCTTTGTAGTCTGCACCATCATATTTACTGAGCTTGTGATTAACTTCAAGTGGAGTTGAAGCTTCTCTGCAATTTTCCATATCAAACTTCTTCAACAAGTTCAGAAGATACCTTTCTTGTGACACATATATGCCATGATCTGTATAAGTAACTTCCATTCCAAGAAAGTATGATAACTTTCCTAGGTCACTGATCTTAAACTCTTTCTCAAGTAATCTCTTTACCTCCTTGATTCCTTCATCTGAAGTACCTGTGATTATAATGTCATCTACATAAATACAAATGTAGATTGTACCTTCCTCTGTTCTTTTGATAAGTAGACTTGAATCTGCTTTTGAACTTTGATATCCAAGATCATTGAGATACTTCACCAGTCTATAGTTCCAAGCTCTTGGAGCTTGCTTCAATCCATACAATGCTCTTCTCAACCTGCAAACAAAATTTGGATACCTGAAATCTATAAACCCTTGAGGTTGTTCCATGTATACCTCATCTGATATGTATCCATTCAAGAATGCATTTTTTATATCCTAGTTGACTCAAAGTCCATCCTTTTGAAGCTGCAATAGCAATGATTGTCCTTATAGTTGACATCTTAGCTACGGGACTGAATGTCTCATCATAATCTATGCCATAGGTCTGGGCATAGCCTTTCACCACCAATCTAGCTTTGTATCTGGCTATACTTCCATCTGCAAGCTTCTTCACTTTATAAACCCATTTATTTCCAATTACTTTCTTACCATTTGGTTTAGGAACAAGTTCCCATGTCTTGTTCTCCTCCAGTGCATTGAACTCTTCCTTCATTGCTTCTTCCCATTGCTTTTTACCTTTAGCTTCATCATAGTTCTGAGGTTCTTCATCATCTTTGACCATATATGCATAGTTCTTCTGAGTTATGTAAGAAGTATCATAAGAATACCTTTCTGGTTGTCTCCTTGTCCTGCTTGACCTTCTTGGTTCACATTCTTCATAAGTTTCTGGATACACCTCTTCATCAAATATAGGAGCTTCTTCATTCATTCTTGTTAATCCACTTCTGGATGTACTTGCTTGCATATAGTCTTCATCTCTATTCACCTGCACAATTGATTTTCCTTTCTCACATCTTCTTACCTCTTCTTCAAATTCTTCAGCTGTATGACTTTGATCTGCATACCAACTTTTCTGTTCATCAAATGTAACATCTCTAGAAACAATAAATTGTTTGGTTAGAGGATTCCACAATCTGTAACCCATCTGCTTTTCATCATAACCAATGAACACATATTTTTCTGCCTTTGGTTCAAGTTTATGCCTAAGTTGTGATGGCACATAAGCATATGCAATTGATCCAAACACTCTACAATGATCTAGTGTTGGTTTCTTACCCCACCAAGCTTCATATGGAGTCATTCCATTCAGAGCTGCACATGGTAATCTATTCACAAGATATGTAGCTGTATTTACAGCCTCAGCCCAAAGATAATTTGGACAGTTCTTCTCCTTTAGCATAGCTCTAGCAAACTCAACCAAAGTCCTGTTCCTTCTTTCTGCTACACCATTTTGTTGTGGTGTATACCTGCAAGTTATTTCTCTCTTAATACCTGCATTCCAAAGATAATCATTGAACTCTTGGGAGAAGTATTCTCCCCCTCCATCAGACCTCAGTCTCTTAAGCTTTTGACCTGTGACTCTCTCTGCATATGCATGAAAATGCTTGAAAGCTCCAAACACTTCTGATCTTTCCTTCAAAACATATAATGTTATCCATCTTGTAGCATCATCAATAAAAGAACATAATACCTTGAGCCACTGATAGATCCTTCTTTTGTTGGTCCCCATACATCTGTATGAATGAGCTCAAGTACTCCATCATGTTTGAATCCTTTCTTTTGAAATGGTAACCTGTGTGCTTTACCCATTTGACATGCTTCACATTTATAAA
>CM035416.1:198610456-198627425 GCA_020310875.1 Ceratopteris richardii
CACCAAGAAACTATATATGTGCTTTACAAAATGATTGAGTAATGACCAAATCAAAACAGATGATGTTGAACCTTCACAACTCCAAAAAACTTTCTATTCCTGTATTGACACCTGCTCAGTCCTAGCTCAGTGTGATCAGCACACTTGCAATTGGTTTAATTCCTTCTGGGAGTATTAAATTAACTTAACAAGCTATACCATTAGCAAGTTTAAATCACTCCAAATAACAAACTATACACTGAGCATGATCTTTAGCAAAATCAGGGACACCCTCGACTTTTTAGGAACAACACAGAAAAATACCAGTGTCTGTCTCGACTGAGATTTCTCCCAATTGGCTGAATAGAATGACTTGAACTTTTGTAGTGTTGTAGAATGCTTTGAGCTGGTTCCAATGAGCCCTGGATCATCCAATTTGGTTCAGTAGATCTTGAGATATGCCCTGTTGAAGTTGACAGACTTGGAGGTAGTCACTCAGAGAAAACACAGAGATAAAGAGTATGAGTATATGTATTGAATCTATAAAATGTACATTCCCATTGGCATGTAGAGTGATGCCCAATGGTACTCAGAGGTGTAGGCTTAATAGTAGCTCTCACACACTCACAAATTTGCTTGGATTAGCCTCGGAAAGAGTGTAACAAGACCCGCGACTTTTTCATAGTCTTTTATAAGTCATCACTTGAGATTTGAATTTCAAATTCAAATGTAGGCTCCCTCAAATCTCTCATCTAATCTCATGGAGATATTCTCTCCATCCATAACTTCTAATTTCCACGACTTTGAAGGTGGGTGAGATTACAAGAGGTGAGTTAAGTCACATTGACTTTTACATTGGATAAAAGATAATAAAGCATAGGCATGTGTTCCTATGGTATATGGTTCACATGAATACATCCTTCAAGGGTCCAAACTTTTATGCTTTCCAAGGGTTCAATAGTCCAAGCTTTATGTTGAGTCTTCAAGGCACACAACAAAGCCAAGTGTTAAGGCTTGTTTTGCACCAACAGCTCCCCCTCAAGCCAAACACTTGCTTGAGTCTTCATCTTTAGTCTTCAATGATATCCTGTAATCCAATCATGGATTTAAACCTGCATAGCTTGCTCCCATCCAAAGCTTTTGTAAGCAAATCTGCACATTGAATATTAGTAGACACATATGATAATTGGATTTCCTTGCTAAGTAATTTCTCCCTCACATAGTGGTAATGAACCTCTATGTGTTTTGTCCTAGCATGATAAACAGGGTTAGCAGCTAGGTGAAGTGAACTTGTGTTATCACCAAATATGATTGGTGGCCTTGTGTATAGGCCCAATTCTGAATATAGTAGCTTCAACCATATTGCTTCTTGAGTAGCATTGGCTAGCCCTCTGTACTCTGCCTCAGTAGATGATAGGGCTATTGTGGGTTGTTTCTTGGATGACCAAGAAATTGGTTTATCACCTGCAAAGCATATGTAACCATATGTACTCCTCCTGTCATCCTTGCAACCTGCCCAATCTGCATCTGAGTATACCTTGATGTCAATGTCTGATGAATATGGATAATACAAACCATGATTTTGTGTTCCCTTTAGGTACTTTACTATCTTCTTGGCTGCCTCCAAATGTGGTACTCTTGGCTTATGCATAAATTGGCTAAGTACACTAACACCATATGAGATATCAATCCTAGTTAAGGTAGCATAATTGAGACTACCTACCAAACTTTGGTAACCTGTAATATCCTTGAGTTCTTCTCCTTCATGTGCACTGAGTTTGTGGTTGACCTCCATAGGAATGTTTGAGGACTTTAGCTTCCTGCAAATTAAACTTCTTGACCATGTCCTGAATGTACTTCTTCTGAGTAATGAATATACCTGAATTTGTGTAGACCAATTCAAGCCCTAGGAAGTACTTCAATAATCCAAGATCATTGATCTTGAATTCCTTCATCATTTGACCTTTGATGTGTCTAATTCCTTGAACATCATTTCCTGTAATAATGATGTCATCACATAGACACACAAGTATATTACCTCTGAATTGTTCTTCTTTATAAACAATGATGTATCTGCTTTACTCATCACAAATCCTTGATCCAAGAGATAGGTTGTCAACCTATAGTTCCATGCTCTAGGTGCCTGTTTCAATCCATACAGAGCCTTCTTCAATTTGCAAACATGATTTACCTTATTGGGATCCTCATAGCCAGGTGGTTGTGACATGTAGACCTCTTCAGATATCCATCCATTCAAGAATGCATTCTTTACATCCAATTGGTACATGTTCCAATTCTTGGATGCAGCTACACTCACCATAATTTTGATAGTTGGCATCTTTGCCACAGGAGAAAATGTCTCCTCATAATCAATGCCTTGGTTTGTGCAAAACCCTTGGCTACCAACCTAGCTTTGTACCTGCTTATTGTACCATCTGAGTTCCTTTTGAGTTTGTAGATCCATCTGGATCCTATCACCTTCATGGAGTCCTTCTTGGGTACCAAGTCCCAAGTATCACTCTCCTTGAGAGCCTCCATTTCTTCATCCATTGCTTCCTTCCATTCTGGTTTAGTAATAGCTTCCTCAAATGTACCTGGTTCTTCACTTAAGATATCCTTTGCAAGATATACAGAGTGCTTGGTTACAAGTGAAGTATCATATCCATACCTAATAGGTTTCTTCTTTTCCCTTGAAGATCTCCTCATAGCTTGAGTTGAGGATTTTGGATTGTCTTCAAGTTGCTTCATCTTCATCTTCCCTTTAGATTTCCAAGCTTTGAATTCTTCAATGTTGATGGTGTCTTCATCATCTGAGCTTGTGTCCTCCTTGTGAGTTGGTTCTTGCCTGACAAGCTTTGGAAAGTCTTCTTCCATATCATAAGGTAGGCTAACTTTCCTGCACTCATTATCATACCATGAATCATTTTCATCAAAGATTACATCTCTGCTTACCTTGAAGCCTTTGTTTGAGGGTTATAGAACCTGTATCCTTTCTGATTCAAATCATAACCAATGAAAATACACTTTTCAAGCCTTAGGGTCTAGCTTTCCCCTTACCTGTGGAGGGAATATGCACATATGCAAACACACCCAAAGATCTTGCAATGATCCAGAGATGGTCTCTTACCATGCCAAGCCTCATAGGGTGTCATTCCATCAAGAGTCTTTGATGGCAACCTGTTGATTAAGTATGTGGCAGTAGATACACTCTCTGCCCAAAGATAATTTGGTAGTTTTTTCTCATTAAGCATAGACCTAGCTGTCTCCACAATGAGTCTATTCCTTCTTTCAGCTACCCCATTTTGTTCAGGTGAGTACCTTGTGGTAATCTCCCTCTTGATACCTCTTTCCTGCAAGAACTCTTCAAAGTCATTGGAGAAGTATTCTCCACCACCATCTGACCTTAGCCTCTTCAAATGTCTACCTGTTTGATTCTCAACTAATGCAAGATACCTTTTGAAACAATTAAATACTTCATCTTTGTGTTTCATGAAGTACAAGACAGTCCATCTGCTATAATCATCTATAAAAGATACATAGTACCTTGATCCAGATATGGATGGCTCCTTGCTTGGTCCCCAAACATCTGTATGGACCAATTCCAAGTAGTCTTCATGCATAAATCCTTTCTTGGTGTATGGCAATCTGTGTGACTTACCAAACTGACAAGCCCCACACTTGTATATCATGTGTTGCTTGGATATGTTGGAGAAACACTCACTAATTGGACATATATTTGGAGGTCAAATCTTAGGAAGAAAACCCCATGCCTATGTGAAGGGACAAATTCACAACTGTATTATACTTGTAAAGTTAGTTCACTTTAGTTCTAGAAGTTTTTTAAAAATCACGGAATGAGAAAATCTATATAAGTTAGTTAGTATTAACTGACGCGAGAGAGAGAGAGAAGAGAAAGGAGAGAGAGAGAATAGAGAGAAGAAGTAGAGAAGAACTCATTTTTGTATGACTGAGTATAGTCGGGCTTCTTTGAGCGAGAAAGCACTTGTAAAACTTCTGAGTTTTTTTTATAGTTATGAGAAGAACTGAGTAAAGTTCTGTGTATGAGTCTCTCTTCATCATCTCCATGTTTGCCTACTGTGTGATGAATTCAAAAATTCAAGTTTTCTGAGCAATTCGATGCCTGGCATCGAATCTTGGCTGATAAGTCATTTTTTCATTCTCTGTGTGTTAATTATTGTTGAATCTTTTAAAAATATGAAGTTTGTGGAGCAACTCGATGCCTGGCATCGAGTTTGAGCATAAAGTCGATGCCTGGCATCGACTTCTAGCATACAAGTCTTCTTCTTCATGTGTGTGTAAAAGAGAGTATTTCTGGTGCAGAAAAAGGGCCTGAAAAAGCTCAAAGTCGATGCCCGGCATCGACTTGGACTGAAATTCGATGCCAGGCATCGAATTTTTTATTTTTGGACATCAGGAATACTAAAACAGGCAAAATTTCCAGTTTTGGAAGGTCATACAGGGTCATCTTGTGAGGGCCATAACTTGAGTTCTAGAGCTTCGTTTGATGCATATGATAGCTTGTTGGAAAGCTCTACTCTTCTAGTTTCAGCCTATAAAGTTTCATGAAGAAAGCATACTTGAGCTAGGAGAAATTAGCAAAATACTGAAGGTATGTCATTTCGGTGACTAGAATTTCTGTAGAAGCAAAGTTCTCACTTTAAGCTATCATTTCTCAAAGTTTGGAGTGGCAATGAGTTAATGGTGACCATAGAGGTGTTCTAGTGTCACATTAATTCATTTCTTGTGGTGTTTCATACATCAACAAGTGGTATCAGAGCAGAAAGATTCTCGAGAGCAGAAGACGACAAAGGTACGAGAAGTTTTGTAAAGTTTTCCATTAAAGTTTGAAAGGTGAAGCATTTGAAGACACAAGGCATCAAAAGATTACTTTCAAAGTATCCTCATACACAAAGAACTTCAAAAGGTATTATCCTTTATCCTTTAAGCTCACAGGTTGCAGCAGAAGGAAAGAACTATGGCAGATCATATCTCCATTGACAAACTGGACAGAGATAATTACCCCGCATGGGTAATGAGAATGGAAGCCTTACTTATGAGTAAGGATCTCATGATATATGTTACAGGTGAAGAAGAGAAGCCAGTATTCGAAGATGAAAGCCGACCAAAGAAAGAAGAACTAGATGCTTTAAAGCATTGGCAGAAGAAGGATGCAAGTGCAAAAGCCTACATCTACAATACAATCTCTGATCATTTGCTACCACACATCAGAGGATTGGAATCATCAGAAGATATATGGAATGCATTGGAATATCATTTCCAAAGCACTACTAAAGCACGGAAAGCAAGTCTATGGTCAGAGTTTACAACATTCAAGAAGAAGCCAAGTCAAACCATTAGTGATTATGTCACTAAGATGAAGGATCTAGCAGATAGTCTTGGATCCATAGATGAAGATGTTGAAGATCACAGATTGATTGCTCAACTACTTGCAGGCTTGAGAGGGGATGAAAGGTGAAAACCTTTTGTCTTATCAACAGAACTTTCATTAAATCATTATGTTCCAGATTTGAACCAGTTGCTTGGTTTGATGCTCACATATGAGCAAGACTTGAAGGGAGATGGAGATAAAGGTCAAAGTTCTGCAATGTACATGAAGAATAAGAAGAAAGGAGATAAAGGTAAAGCAAAGGATGAAGAGGAGTCTAATTCTCAAGCTTATTATGCAAGAGGTAAAGGCACTGGCAGAGGAAGAGCAAGAGGTTTTGGAAGAGGTAGAGGTAATCAAATAACAACAAAAAGGCTTGCTGGATCTGTGGATTGAGTAATCATTTGGCTCATGACTGTTGGCACAACCAACAAGGATCAAACCAGAATCAAAACAACAATAGCAGAGGTCGAGGTGGAAGATATCAAAGTAATTTTCAAAGGGTAGACAAAGTCAAAGAGGAGGCTATGGTAGAGGTGGAGGAAGAAGTTGGGGACAGAATCAATCCTACAACACCACCTACTACAACTATGCAAATGACACACAGAATGAAAGTCATACATCATTGATGATGAATTCAATCAGCACATCAGATAAAGAAGATCTAAAGGTATTTTACATTGACTCTGGATGTTCTAATCATTTGTCAGGAAACATAGAATTGATGTCAGAATTGGAAAAAGGCATTTCTAGTCACACAGTTCAAACTGGTGATAATACAAGACATAGTGTACATTCAATTGGAAAAGTGAAATGCAAGAGTGGAGCAGATTTGCTAACCAATGTTTTGTATGTTCCTACAATACCTAAAAACTTGATTAGTGTGGGACAGATAGTTGAAAAAGGTTTTCAAGTCAGGTTTACAAATGAAGGAGTATTTGTGGAAGATCCAGAGAATGGATATAATCAGATTGTCTCTGGTAAGAAAGAAGGTAGACTCTTTACTTTAAGAGTGCAAGGAACATTGGTCAAGCTTTGCTCACACATGGTGAAGCAGTGATTACAGAACTTGATCTCTGGCATAAGAGATTAGGTCATTTCAATGAAAGAGGAATTAAAGCTATGGTTGCTAATCAGTCTGTACTAGGATTACCAAATGTGCAAAGTCAACATATGGTTTATAAATGTGAAGCATGTCAAATGGGTAAAGCACACAGGTTACCATTTCAAAAGAAAGGATTCAAACATGATGGAGTACTTGAGCTCATTCATACAGATGTATGGGGACCAACAAAAGAAGGATCTATCAGTGGCTCAAGGTATTATGTTCTTTTATTGATGATGCTACAAGATGGATAACATTATATGTTTTGAAGGAAAGATCAGAAGTGTTTGGAGCTTTCAAGCATTTTCATGCATATGCAGAGAGAGTCACAGGTCAAAAGCTTAAAGACTGAGGTCTGATGGAGGGGGAGAATACTTCTCCCAAGAGTTCAATGATTATCTTTGGAATGCAGGTATTAAGAGAGAAATAACTTGCAGGTATACACCACAACAAAATGGTGTAGCAGAAAGAAGGAACAGGACTTTGGTTGAGTTTGCTAGAGCTATGCTAAAGGAGAAGAACTGTCCAAATTATCTTTGGGCTGAGGCTGTAAATACAGCTACATATCTTGTGAATAGATTACCATGTGCAGCTCTGAATGGAATGACTCCATATGAAGCTTGGTGGGGTAAGAAACCAACACTAGATCATTGTAGAGTGTTTGGATCAATTGCATATGCTTATGTGCCATCACAACTTAGGCATAAACTTGAACCAAAGGCAGAAAAATATGTGTTCATTGGTTATGATGAAAAGCAGATGGGTTACAGATTGTGGAATCCTCTAACCAAACAATTTATTGTTTCTAGAGATGTTACATTTGATGAACAGAAAAGTTGGTATGCAGATCAAAGTCATACAGCTGAAGAATTTGAAGAAGAGGTAAGAAGATGTGAGAAAGGAAAATCAATTGTGCAGGTGAATAGAGATGAAGACTATATGCAAGCAAGTACATCCAGAAGTGGATTAACAAGAATGAATGAAGAAGCTCCTATATTTGATGAAGAGGTGTATCCAGAAACTTATGAAGAATGTGAACCAAGAAGGTCAAGCAGGACAAGGAGACAACCAGAAAGGTATTCTTATGATACTTCTTACATAACTCAGAAGAACTATGCATATATGGTCAAAGATGATGAAGAACCTCAGAACTATGATGAAGCTAAAGGTAAAAAGCAATGGGAAGAAGCAATGAAGGAAGAGTTCAATGCACTGGAGGAGAACAAGACATGGGAACTTGTTCCTAAACCAAATGGTAAGAAAGTAATTGGAAATAAATGGGTTTATAAAGTGAAGAAGCTTGCAGATGGAAGTATAGCCAGATACAAAGCTAGATTGGTGGTGAAAGGCTATGCCCAGACCTATGGCATAGATTATGATGAGACATTCAGTCCTGTAGCTAAGATGTCAACTATAAGGACAATCATTGCTATTGCAGCTTCAAAAGGATGGACCCTAAGTCAATTGGATATAAAAAATGCATTCTTGAATGGATACATATCAGATGAGGTATACATGGAACAACCTCAAGGGTTTATAGATTCCAGGTATCCAAATTTTGTTTGCAGGTTGAGAAGAGCATTGTATGGATTGAAGCAAGCTCCAAGAGCTTGGAACTATAGACTGGTGAAGTATCTCAATGATCTTGGATATCAAAGTTCAAAAGCAGACCCAAGTCTACTTATCAGAAGAACAGAGGAAGGTACAATCTACATTTGTATTTATGTAGATGACATTATAATCACAGGTACTTCAGATGAAGGAATCAAGGAGGTAAAGAGATTACTTGAGAAAGAGTTTAAGATCAGTGACCTAGGAAAGTTATCATACTTTCTTGGAATGGAAGTCACTTATACAGATCATGGCATATATGTATCACAAGAAAGGTATCTTCTGAACTTGTTGAAGAAGTTTGATATGGAAAATTGCAGAGAAGCTTCAACTCCACTTGAAGTTAATCACAAGCTCAGTAAATATGATGGTGCAGACTACAAAGATATGAGGAAGTATCAATCTCTTGTGGGTAGTTTGATTTATGCTACACTAACAAGACCTGATCTTAGTTATGCAGTGGGAGTTTTGTCACAATTCATGCATTGTCCAAAGGACCCACATTAGATTGCAGGTCAAAGAGTTCTCAGATATATCAAAGGAACTATAAAGGAAGGATTATATTATCCTTTTACATCAGATTTGAAGTTGAGAGCCTACAGTGACTCAGACTGGGCAGGTAATCAAGATGACAGGAGATCAACTCATGGTTACATGATATACATTGGTGATAAGCTTGTAAGTTGGTGTTCAAAGAAACAACATACAGTAGCATTATCATCAACTGAAGCAGAGTACAAAGGACTTGTGGAAGCAGCTAAGGAAGTCATATGGATGCAGACATTGTTCAAGAGCTTAGGCATTGATCAAGGTACACCTACAATACATGGAGATAATATGAGTTCACTTTATCTTGCAGCAAATCCAGTATTTCATGCAAGGACAAAGCACATAGAGATACAGTATCATTTTCTCAGAGAAAAGGTAATGGAGAAGGAGATTGAAGTGGAGTACATTTCTACTAAAGATCAGTAGCAGACATAATGACAAAGAGCTTGGATGGTGTGAAGACCTAGCAGATTCAAAAGCATGGCAGGAGTAAAAGAAAAGAAGATGATATGAAGAAACAGGGAATGTCAATTAGTGATTGAGGGGGAGCTGTTGGAGAAACACTCACTAATTGGACATATATTTGGAGGTCAAATCTTAGGAAGAAAACCCCATGCCTATGTGAAGGGACAAATTCACAACTGTATTATACTTGTAAACTTAGTTCACTTTAGTTCTAGAAGTTTTTTAAAAATCACGGGAATGAGAAAATCTATATAAGTTAGTTAGTAGTAACTGACGCGAGAGAGAGAGAGAAGAGAAAAGGAGAGAGAGAGAATAGAGAGAAGAAGTAGGAGAAGAACTCATTTTTGTATGACTGAGTATAGTCGGGCTTCTTTGAGCGAGAAAGCACTTGTAAAACTTCTGAGTTTTTTTTATAGTTATGAGAAGAACTGAGTAAAGTTCTGTGTATGAGTCTCTCTCATCATCTCCATGTTTGCCTACTGTGTGATGAATTCAAAATTCAAGTTTTCTGAGCAATTCGATGCCTGGCATCGAATCTTGGCTGATAAGTCATTTTTTCATTCTCTGTGTGTTAATTATTGTTGAATCTTTTAAAAATATGAAGTTTGTGGAGCAACTCGATGCCTGGCATCGAGTTTGAGCATAAAGTCGATGCCTGGCATCGACTTCTAGCATACAAGTCTTCTTCTTCATGTGTGTGTAAAAGAGAGTATTTCTGGTGCAGAAAAAGGGCCTGAAAAAGCTCAAAGTCGATGCCCGGCATCGACTTGGACTGAAATTCGATGCCAGGCATCGAATTTTTTATTTTTTGGACATCACGGAATACTAAAACAGGCCAAAATTTCCAGTTTTGGAAGGTCATATAGGGTCATCTTGTGAGGGCCATAACTTGAGTTCTAGAGCTCCGTTTGATGCATATGATAGCTTGTTGGAAAGCTCTACTCTTCTAGTTTCAGCCTATAAAGTTTCATGAAGAAAGCATACTTGAGCTAGGAGAAATTAGCAAAATACTGAAGGTATGTCATTTCGGTGACTAAGAATTTCTGTAGAAGCAAAGTTCTCACTTTAAGCTATCATTTCTCAAAGTTTGGAGTGGCAATGAGTTAATGGTGACCATAGAGGTGTTCTAGTGTCACATTAATTCATTTCTTGTGGTGTTTCATACATCAACAGGATACATTAGGTATCCCAAGCACACATTGATCTCTACTCATTTGCTTTATGGTCCTTTCTCCAATGTGACCTAATCTTTTGTGCCACATCTCCAATTCTGATAGGGTTTGGTCCTTATAGTTGTACAAGGCAATATTCTTAGTATCCTCAAGTTCAAAGGTTAAATAGTCTACCTGATTTCTCTCCCTTGGCTATCTTCTGAATCCATGTCTTGGATCCTCCACATATGCACCATGTTGAGTGAACCTGACCTGCAGACCTTTTTCAACAATTTGACCTACACTCATCAGATTCTTGGTGATTGTTGGGACATACAATACTTTGCTTAGCAAATTCTGATTACCATCACTTGTTTTGACATTACCTACTTTAACCACTGAATGTTTGTCATCACCTGTCTGCACTTGGTGCTTGCCTTTAGGTTCTTCCAAATCAGAGAGTAAGGCAACATTCCCAGCTACATGATTAGAACAACCTGAGTCAATATAGAACAAATGATCATCATTGATACCTGATTTAGATGTCATGTTCATAATCAACAAGGAATCATCTTGATCCTCTGCATAATTGTTGTAATCCTTTCTGTTCCTGTATCCTCCTTGATAATTGCCATTATGATTGTAGCTATTGTTGTAGTTATTGTTGTAATTATTGTTGTAACCATGGTAGCCTTGAGATTGATTGAATCTGCCTCTGCCTTGGGAGTATCCTCCTCTTTGGTGACCTCTTCCTCTTTGGTTCTTGTAGTTTTTGTAGCATTCATCTGTAGTATGGTTAGACAAGCCACAAATATTGCATGGAGATTGATTATAGGGTCTCCCCCTACCTGACTTACCTCCTCTGCCCCTACCTCTAGATGATCTACCTCTCCCTGCATAGTTTGCTTGGGAGGTGGATCCTTCTTCATCAACCTTCTTGCTTTTACCCTTGTCTTTAGACTTCTTATCTGTATATAGGGCAGAGGGATTGTTACCTTTTGATTGCTCTCCATTCTTTGTGATCTTTGCTTCATGTGTGAATAGTTGTCCAATCAGAGTTGTTAGATCAGGTGCTTGGATGTCCATGTACAAGTCCATTGCAGTAGTAAAGCTTTCCCACTTGTCATCTGCTTTGAGTCCATTGATCACTTGTCTGACTATTTGCTCTTCTTCAATTCTTCTCCAACACTTGCAAGTTGATCTGCAATGTCTTTGACTTTAGTGACAAAATCTGAGACACATTGTTTTGATTGCTTCCTGAGAGTTTGTAAACTCAATCCATAGCTGATTCTTTCTGGCCCTTGTGCTTGATGAGAAGTATGTTGACAAGGTTTCCCAAGTCTCTTGGGAAGTCTTACAGTTCCTAACATGAGGTAGAAGGAAATCAGAGATGGAGTTTAGAAGGTATGACCTTGCCAAAGCATCTTTAGCACACCATTGATTAGTCTCTCATGCTCATCCTTTGTAGGTAGGCCTCTGGTTTTGAATGAGGGCAACTCCTCATCTCCTGATATGTATCCATACAAGCTTCTCCCTTGTAGATAAGTCTTCATTCTTAATGACCATGCCTGGTAGTTATTCCTATCCAATTTGTCAATGAAGGAAGGGAAACCATCACCCATAATTACCTTATTTGCTCTGATACCACTGTTGGATGTGATGGCTAGGTACAATCAGAAGATCAAGTTGGTGCTGCTAGACCTGCTTCACACCTGCCCTCTTTTCTCTTCAGATATGGTTAGGAGACTCCTTGAGCTTCCAAATGACACCAAGAAACTATATATGTGCTTTACAAAATGATTGAGTAATGACCAAATCAAAACAGATGATGTTGAACCTTCACAACTCCAAAAAACTTTCTATTCCTGTATTGACACCTGCTCAGTCCTAAGCTCAGTGTGATCAGCACACTTGCAATTGGTTTAATTCCTTCTGGGAGTATTAAATTAACTTAACAAGCTACCATTAGCAAGTTAAATCACTCCAAATAACAAACTATACACTGAGCATGATCTTTAGCAAAATCAGGGACACCCCCAACTTTTTAGGAACAACACAGAAAAATACCAGTGTCTGTCTCGACTGAGATTTCTCCCAATTGGCTGAATAGAATGACGTGAAATTTTGTAGTGTTGTCGAATGCTTTGAGCTGGTTCCAATGAGCCCTGGATCATCCAATTTGGTTCAGTAGATCTTGAGATATGCCCTGTTGAAGTTGGACAGACTTGGAGGTAGTCACTCAGAGAAAACACAGAGATAAAGAGTATGAGTATATGTATTGAATCTATAAAATGTACATTCCATTGGCATGTAGAGTGATGCCCAATGGTACTCAGAGGTGTAGGCTTAATAGTAGCTCTCACACACTCACAAATTTGCTTGGATAGCCTCGGAAAGAGTGTAACAAGACCCGCGACTTTTTCATAGTCTTTTATAAGTCATCACTTGAGATTTGAATTTCAAATTCAAATGTAGGCTCCCTCAAATCTCTCATCTAATCTCATGGAGATATTCTCTCCATCCATAACTTCTAATTTCCACGACTTTTGAAGGTGGGTGAGATTACAAGAGGTGAGTTAAGTCACATTGACTTTTACATTGGATAAAAGATAATAAAGCATAGGCATGTGTTCCTATGGTATATGGTTCACATGAATACATCCTTCAAGGGTCCAAACTTTTATGCTTTCCAAGGGTTCAATAGTCCAAGCTTTATGTTGAGTCTTCAAGGCACACAACAAAGCCAAGTGTTAAGGCTTGTTTTGCACCAACAATGTCTGCTATCTGATCTTTAGTAGAAATGTACTCCACTTCAATCTCCTTCTCCATTACCTTTTCTCTGAGAAAATGATAATGTATCTCTATGTGCTTTGTCCTTGCATAAAATACTGGATTTGCTGCAAGATAAAGTGAACTCATATTATCTCCATGTATTGTAGGTGTACCTTGATCAATACCTAAGCTCTTGAACAATGTCTGCATCCATATGACTTCCTTAGCTGCTTCCACAAGTCCTTTGTATTCTGCTTCAGTTGATGATAATGCTACTGTATGTTGTTTCTTTGAACACCAACTTACAAGCTTATCACCAATGTATATCATGTAACCATGAGTTGATCTTCTGTCATCCTGGTTACCTGCCCAATCTGAATCACTATAGGCTCTCAACTTCAAATCTGATGTAAAAGGATAATATAATCCTTCCTTTATAGTTCCTTTGATATATCTGAGAACTCTTTGACCTGCAATCCAATGTGCGTCCTTTGGACAATGCATGAATTGTGACAAAACTCCCACTGCATAACTAAGATCAGGTCTTGTCAGTGTAGCATAAATCAAACTACCCACAGAGATTGATACTTCCTCATATCTTTGTATTCTGCACCATCATATTTACTGAGCTTGTGATTAACTTCAAGTGGAGTTGAAGCTTCTCTACAATTTTCCATATCAAACTTCTTCAACAAGTTCAATGATACCTTTCTTGTGACACATATATGCCATGATCTGTATAAGTAACTTCCATTCCAAGAAAGTATGACAACTTTCCTAGATCACTGATCTTGAATTCTTTTTCAAGTAATCTCTTTACCTCCTTGATTCCTTCATCTGAAGTACCTATGATTATAATGTCATCTACATAAATACAAATGTAGATTGTACCTTCCTCTGTTCTTTTGATAAGTAGACTTGAATCTGCTTTTGAACTTTGATATCCAAGATCATTGAGATACTTCACCAGTCTATAGTTCCAAGCTCTTGGAGCTTGCTTCAATCCATACAATGCTCTTCTCAACCTGCAAACAAAATTTGGATACCTGGAATCTATAAACCCTTGAGGTTGTTCCATGTATACCTCATCTGATATGTATCCATTCAAGAATGCATTCTTTATATCCAATTGACTTAGAGTCCATCCTTTTGAAGCTGCAATAGCAATGATTGTCCTTATAGTTGACATCTTAGCTACAAGACTGAATGTCTCATCATAATCTATGCCATAGGTCTGGGCATAGCCTTTCACCACCAGTCTAGCTTTGTATCTGGCTATACTTCCATCTGCAAGCTTCTTCACTTTATAAACCGATTTATTTCCAATAACTTTCTTACCATTTGGTTTAGGAACAAGTTCCCATGTCTTGTTCTCCTCTAGTGCATTGAACTCTTCCTTCATTGCTTCTTCCCATTGCTTCTTACCTTTAGCTTCATCATAGTTCTGGGGTTCTTCATCATCTTTGACCATATATGCATAGTTCTTCTGAGTTATGTAAGAAGTATCATAAGAATACCTTTCTGGTTGTCTTCTAGTCCTGCTTGACCTTCTTGGTTCACATTCTTCATAAGTTTCTGGATACACTTCTTCATCAAATATAGGAGCTTCTTCATTTCTTCTTGTTAATCCACTTGTGGATGTACTTGCTTGCATATAGTCTTCATCTCTATTTACCTGCACAATTGATTTTCCTTTCTCACATCTTCTTACCTCTTCTTCAAATTCTTCAGCTGTATGACTTTGATCTACATACCAACTTTTCTGTTCATCAAATGTAACATCTCTAGAAATAATAAATTGTTTTGTTAGAGGATTCCACAACCTGTAACCCATCTGCTTTTCATCATAACCAATGAACACATATTTTTCTGCCTTTGGTTCAAGTTTATGCCTAAGTTGTGATGGCACATAAGCATATGCAATTGATCCAAACACTCTACAATGATCTAGTGTTGGTTTCTTACCCCACCAAGCTTCATATGGAGTCATACCATTGAGAGCTGCACATGGTAATCTATTCACAAGATATGTAGCTGTATTTACAGCTTCAGCCCAAAGATAATTTGGACAATTCTTCTCCTTCAACATAGCTCTAGCAAACTCAACCAAAGTCCTGTTTCTTCTTTCTGCTACACCATTTTGTTGTGGTGTATACCTGCAAGTTATTTCTCTCTTAATACCTGCATTCCAAAGATAATGATTGAACTCTTGGGAGAAGTATTCTCCCCCTCCATCAGACCTCAGTCTTTTAAGCTTTTGACATGTTACTCTCTCTGCATATGCATGAAAATGCTTGAAGGATCCAAACACTTCTGATCTTTCCTTCAAAACATATAATGTTATCCATCTTGTAGCATCATCAATGAAAAGAACATAATACCTTGAGCCATTGATAGATCCTTCTTTTGTTGGTCCCCATACATCTGTATGAATGAGCTCTAGTAGTCCATCATGTTTGAATCCTTTCTTTTGAAATGGTAACCTGTGTGCTTTACCATTTGACATGCTTCACATTTATAAACCATATGTTGACTTTGCACATTTGGTAATCCTAGTACAGACTGATTAGCAACCATAGCTTTAATTCCTCTTTCATTGAAATGACCTAATCTCTTATGCCAGAGACCAAGTTCTGTAATCACTGCTTCACCATGTGTGAGCAAAGCTTGACCAATGTTTCCTTGCACTCTTAAAGTAAAGAGTCTACCTTCTTTCTTACCAGAGACAATCTGATTATATCCATTCTCTAGATCTTCCACAAATACTCCTTCATTTGTAAACCTGACTTGAAAACCTTTTTCAACTATCTGTCCCACACTAATCAAGTTTTTAGGTATTGTAGGAACATACAAAACATTGGTTAGCAAATCTGCTCCACTCTTGCATTTCACTTTTCCAATTGAATGTACACTATGTCTTGTATTATCACCAGTTTGAACTGTGTGACTCGAAATACCTTTTTCCAATTCTGACATCAATTCTATGTTTCCTGACAAATGATTAGAACATCCAGAGTCAATGTAAAATACCTTTAGATCTTCTTTATTTGATGTGTTGATTGAGTTCATCATCAATGATGTATGACTTTCATTCTATGTGTCATTTGCATAGTTGTAGTAGGTGGTGTTGTAGGATTGATTTTGTCCCCAACTTCTTCCTCCACCTCTACCATAGCCTCCTCTTTGACTTTGTCTACCTCTTTGAAAATTACTTTGATATCTTCCACCTCGACCTCTGCTATTGTTGTTTTGATTCTAGTTTGATCCTTGTTGGTTGTGCCAACAGTCATGAGCCAAATGATTACTCAATCCACAGATCCAGCAAGCCTTCTTGTTGTTATTTTGATTACCTCTTCCTCTTCCAAAACCTCTTGCTCATCCTCTGCCAGTGCCTTTACCTCTTGCATATAAGCTGAGAACTAGACTCCCTCTTCATCCTTTGCTTTACCTTTATCTCCTTTCTTCTTATTCTTCATGTACATTGCAGAACTTTGTCCTTATCTCCATCTCCCTTCAAGTCTTGCTCATAGTGAGCATCAAACCAAGCAACTGGTTCAAATCTGGAACATAATGATTTAATGAAAGTTCTGTTGATAAGACAAAAGGTTTCCACCTTTCATCCCCTCTCAAACCTGCAAGTAGTTGAGCAATCAATCTGTGATCTTCAACATCTTCATCTATGGATCCAAGACTATCTGCTAGATCCTTCATCTTAGGACATAATCACTAATACTTTGACTTGGCTCTTCTTGAATGTTGTAAACTCTGACCATAGACTTGCTTTCCTTGCTTTGGTAGTACTTTGGAAATGATACTCCAATGCATTCCATATATCTTCAGATGATTCCAATCCTCTGATGTGTGGTAGCAATGATCAGAGATTGTATTGTAGATGTATGCTTTTGCACTTGCATCCTTCTTCTGCCAATG
>CM035416.1:198662425-198747425 GCA_020310875.1 Ceratopteris richardii
TGTTTCTTGCTAGGATAAGAAATATATCTACTCACAACTCCCACTGCAAATGCAATGTCTGGTCTTGTAGCTACCATAGCATACATGAGACTACCAACAACAAACTGATAGGGAATTTTGGTCATGAATTCCTTTTCCTCATTTGATTTGGGGCAATCATCCTTGCTCAATTTCACATATGTGGATAAAGGTGTACTCAATGCCTTTCCACCCTACATATTGAACAGGTGAAGTTCTTTGGATATGTACTCACTTTGAGACAAGTATATGCATCTTTTACTCCTATCACGAGTAATGTGCATGCCAAGAATATGTTTGGCATCCCCCAAATCCTTCATATCAAATGTTTGACTCAATTTATTTTTGAGAACTGACAAATTGTAAGAGGACTTCCCAACAATCAACATATCATCGACTTTAAGTATCAAGCATATCAAGCTGCCATCTGAGCATCTCTTTGTGTAGAGACAATGATCCTCATTGCTTCGAGAATAGCCTTGAGATTTCATAAAAGCATCAAACTTTTGGTACCATTGTCTAGGGGATTGTTTAACTTCATACAAGCTCTTCTTAAGCTTACAAACTAGACTTTCCTTGCCATGAACTACATAACCCTCTGGTTTTCCATATAGATCTCATCTGTAAGATCTCCATGCAAGAAAGTAGTTTTCACATCCATTTGGACTAGCTCTAAGTCCTCCATTGCAACGAATCCAAGCAACACGCACACGGTAGTAATCTTGACCACTGGAGAGAAGATTTCCTTGAAATCAACACCATGTTGTTTCTTAAAACCCTTTGCAACGAGTCGTGCTTTATACTATGGAGAAGCACTATCTGATGTGAATTTCAGCTTATATAGCCATTTACATGGTAAATGTTTCCTACCCTTTGGCAAAGTTACTAAATCCCAAGTACCATTCCTGTGAATAGAATCCAACTCACTCTTCATGGCACGCTCCCACTTGACATGATCCTCTGTCTGCATAGCCTCTTTGTAGCAAGAAGGCTCACCGACATCTGTTAGCATAACAAAATATAAACCTAGAACATATCTATCAGGTGGATGCGAGACACGTGCAGAACATCTCAATGTTTGCTGAACAGGAATATGTGCAGACTGATGTGAATGGATATTCTCTTGAACATCCCTATGTGCAACATTTTTATGCATGCTAACCGGAGGACTAGTATCCTCAAACACCACTCTTCTCACTTCAACCTCCTTAATAGGCTGTTTATGCATCTTAGACTCATTGAAAATGACATCACTACTTCTGATCACTGTCTGTGTTTCAAGATCCCATAAGCGATATCCAAATTGTCCTTCTCCACCATATCCAAGGAAAATGCATTTCTTTGACTTATGATCCAACTTTTGTCTAAGATTCTTGGGTATATGAACATATGCTTCACACCCGAAAACTCAAAGATGATCATAATATGGTGGCTTCCCCTTCCACAACTCTTGTGCCACTTTCACACCTTTGGCAGTACTAGGTGAAAGGTTAATCACATGAACTGCAATCAATACTGCTTCTGCCCAAAAGCCTTGTGAGAGCTTTGCATGATGCAACATAGAGACTGCTCTATCTTGAATAGTTCTATTCATCCTCTCAGCTACATTATTCTAAACTGGCGTATAAGGAGTTGCAAACTCTCTACGAATCCCTCTAGACTAAGAGAAAAGGCTGAATTCATGTGAGGTATACTCACCCCCGTTATCTGAACGTAAAGCCTTAAGCTTAGTTCCTTTTTCAGTCTCAAGTGAAGCAAGCCATTTTTTGAAAGTGTGGAATACCTCATCCTTTGATTTGATAGGATATACCCAAACTTTTCTAGTAGCATCATCTATGAAAGTGACAAAGTAGAGAGAACCACCTAAGGACCTAGTGGGCATAGGACCATACACATCTGTATGAATGAGATCTAAAGGCTGAATTGAAGAGTCAATGTGCGTTCTATGCACATTTTTGGTTTGCTTTCCATATTGACAATGCTTACAAAATGAAAAATCGGAGAGAGATAACACAGGTAAGTAGCCAGAATGAGAAAGATTTTACATTCCACTACGAAATATATGGCCCAATACAAGCCGTAGGCTGTCTAGTAACAGCTAACAAGTGTTCTTTTTATGATACAAATAAAAGATAAAGTGAGCCAACTTTGCTTCCTTTTTCAATAACCATATTGCCCTTTGATATGTGAAAGGACTGAGCATAGAAGACCACCTTGTAACCAAGGTCATCAAGTTGACCAACTCACATCAAACTGCATGATAACTGAGGTACATGGCGTACATTATGCATAGTAAATTTTGAACCATCAATGAACTGCACAACCACATCTCCAATCCCCACGACATCATACTCATAAGAGTCACCAAGTCTCACAATACCAAGAGACTTTGTTGCATAATTAGAGAACCATTCTCTATGTGGTATCACATGGAAAGATGCACCAGAATCTAGCAACCAGGTGTGGGAAAGAGAATCATCCATAAGCGCCTCAAATGGCATAGTACTATCAAGTGTCAACACATCACCATCATCAGAAATAGCATTAATTTCTTCAATCTTCACAGTCGAAGTAGATGGTGCATGTAACTGTTTAACATGCCCATCAACGTTCTGTCCTTTACCTTTAGCATTCTTTAATACATAACAATCTTTCTTCATATGTCCTTTCTTATGACAATAATGGCATTCGATATCCCTCTTCCTTGATTTACTTCTACTCTTATTCCGTTGACCATTCTTTTCCTTGTTCTTGCTCCTACCATGTTGCTGATTCTTTCCTTGGTAAGAATCATGAACATTATATGCATCTCCACTCTGAGTGCCAACCATAGATTCTATGAATATCCTCACTCAAGAGTGCTCCACATATGTCATCATAGACAAGTTTACCACCAGGTGCACTATTGCTAATATCTATGAAAAATGTATCCCATAATGATGGTAGGGTGCATAACAGCAATACTGATTTCATTTCATTATCCATATCCATTTTTTGAGCCTATAACTGGGAGAATATAGCATCAAACTCATTTGGATGAGCACCAGCACTATCTGTGTCCTTCATGCAAAGGTCATATACTTTTCTCATCAGATACACTTTATTTGATGCCGTCTCTTTTTCATATGTATTGCATAACTTCTTCCAAAGCTCTTCTGCACTTTCATAGTCTAATACTGTAAAGTAAACATTATCTGTTAGGTGCAAGAGAATGGTAGACCTGGCCATTTCATCTAACTCATCCCAATCATCTTCATCCATGTCAGCAGGCTTCTTTGAAATCCCATTTACTGGCTTCCATTGCCTCCTTTGAGTCAGCACATCTTTAACCTGATTCTTCCATAGAGCAAAGTTTGTGCCATCAAATTTTCGGATCTCAAAATGGTCTTTGCCCTACAAGTTATAGCTCCTCCTTAGAACACTAGCACTAGACCCTAATCCACCGGATGTTCCTAAGACCTCTGATGCCATGATGGTAGAGAACTGAGTAGAATGATAATGGAGCTAGAAGAGTCCGAACACCAATGAATAAGTGTATCAAGGAGTAAATCAACCACTATATAGTTAACAAAACCAGAAATCTAGAAAAATTTTGCCAAACTGTCCTCTGCAAAATGAGCATATGACCAGTGTCAAAATATCATAAAATTTCAAGTACTGACATGTTTTCCTGCATAGTGAATCAGTGACTCCACTGCATATAATCAGTTACCCAATAGAGGCCAACTAGGCTTATCGAGCACCTATGAACAACTATCATACATCTCCTATAGCGAGGCTGGGTAACTCTTCTACCTGCATCACCGAGACCCCAAACATCTGGGTGTCTTCCAGTTAAGAAAACCTCACCACGAACCTCTTTATCAAACATAAAGGGCTTTATGCAAAGAACGTAACCGCTATATCAATGACCACATGGATGTACATAAGCGGTATCCACAGAAGCATACATGGTGTGTATGTGCTCAATATATATGCAGTAAAATGACACTAAAAGGTGAATACACAGTCCAAAAACTAGCTAATAACACCTATAAGTGTCTGTCAACTCTGATGTTTAGGCTCAAAAAACCTACATAAATTTAAAGCAGCTGCTCCCA
This sequence comes from Ceratopteris richardii, assembly GCA_020310875.1. Lineage (NCBI taxonomy): Eukaryota > Viridiplantae > Streptophyta > Polypodiopsida > Polypodiales > Pteridaceae > Ceratopteris > Ceratopteris richardii. Next base: position 198,666,544 of record CM035416.1, read on the forward strand.
CCAAAACTGAAACCTTTCAACAAACATGTAGTTTTACGAGTGTGGCTGAAGACACAGCCCTAAAGGTTGATATTTATTGTCAGGGAAGTACAAAAAACACTCTTCTTGATGTTTTTGGACCTGTGTGAAGAGAACTATGTGCGAAAGTACTCCAAAATGGCTCCAAAAGACACCAAAAATGCTTAAAAAATAGGCTTTGAAAGCAAAGAATGAAGCTATGAGGGACCAAAACATGTTCAAGGTACTGTCAACCTTAGTCTTTCCCCTTCTTCAAACACCACGAGAGTGTAGCTTAGTGGCAAGAGATTGCCACGGTTAAGCAAGCTCTGGGGGGAACAGTACCGGGATGGGTGACCTCCCAAGAAGTATTAGGAACCTCTATCTTCCTTGATCGTTGAGGTCCTCCCTCGTGCACAGCCAACGACACCAATGGTGACTTCGATGACTCGGACAACAAGGTATGCCAAGGTTTATGCCTTGGTCGCTGCCTTAGTCATAAGCCTTGGAGAAATCCTTGGGGGGTGCTCGCTTTGCTCGCACAAAAGGGATAAAGCTTTTTGTGTCAAACTGCTCTGATACCAATGAAGTATTTTGATGCCAATGCACCACAGTGCACTCTCCTTCTTGAGAGCTCTATGATGATATGCTCGGAGTAGAAAACCGAGCTCTTGATGTTGCACACAGTACTTCGCACAGATGTTGCAGAATACACAGAAAATACAGTACACAGAGGAGCACGAAGACAGACTTCTTAGGTAGCAATCGAACTTACAGTCTGTGACTGACTAAGCCACTATATGTTTTATTAAAGAACATATACAAGGAAGTGTCCAATGGCCATTTGGCCTTTCACATGGACACTAATGGTAAAACTAGATGGCTAGTGTAGACTTTAAGAGATAGCAAATTAGATGCACCTATCTCATATCGTACTGATTTAGGCTCTAATTATGATTCCTTTGCATCATGTTGTTATGGAATGGCTACCTCTAGTCTTTGTGATGAGAATTAGCCCGATTATTTTAAGGAAGCATAAAATTCAAAAAAATGGATGGCTACTATGCAATCAAAAAGTATGATGCTATTTTGAAGAATGGTATATGGTCTTCACGTGAATTTGCCTTTGGGAAAAAAGGAAATTGGCACTAAATGGGTATACAAGTTGAAGTGTAAACCTGATGAAATAGTTGATAGGTATAAGGTTAGGCTTGTTGCAAAATGTTATGCTCAAGAGAGAGGCATTGATTTTGATGATACCTTTGCACCCACTTGCCGAATGACCACCATTCATAGCATTCGTGCACTTGCAACGCATCATGGTTGGAATGTACATTAGTTGGACATTAAAACTGCATTTTTGAATGGTGACTTATATGAAGAAGTGTATGTATTTCAGCCTTGTGCTTTTGTGCAAAAAGGGAATGAAAAGAAAGTGTGCAGGTTGAAAAAGACATTATATGGTTTGAAGAAAGCATCACAATGCTTGGTATGAAGAGATGCATGCCTACTTGATTGCACTTGGCTTTGAGAACAATCCGATTGAGAGCACCTTCTATGTTAAGTGTGCAAATGATGTACTCTGATCATTGTTGTGTATGTTGATGACATGTTTCTCAGTGGTCCTAATGAGAAAACATATGCTGAATTTAAGGCTTATTCACATGATTCTTTTGAGATGTTAGATTTTGAGCATTTGCATCATTATTTGGGCATTCAATTTTTGCAAGTTGATGGTGGATGTGTCAAACAAAATACATTGACACATTATTGAAAAAGATTGCAAATCTATTGCCAATCCTATGGAAACAGGTTTATAGTTGAGTCTTCATGATGTTTGAGATGCATTTGATGTTGTTCTTTATCAGCAGGATGTTGGATGCTTGATTTACTTATGCATAACTAGACCTGATATTGAGTTTTTTGTCTCTTAGATAAGCAAGTTTATGCATTGCTTAGGTGTCAAGCATTGGCAGTTCATTAAGCACATCTTTCACTACTTGAGTGGTATTTGGCTACTTGGATTGTTTTATAACAAACGAGGACTGTTAATGCTAGATTTTCATGCTTTTTTTTACTTAGATTCGGATGGTTTCTATAACACTCATAAGTTCACGATTGGTTTTGGCTTCATTCTTGGTAGCTCATGTATATATTGGTTGAGCAAGAAGTAGCCTACTATGGGCACCTCTAGTTATGAGGGTGAGTATAGGGAAGATTTCACAGCAACTGTTGAGTGTATGTGGTTGAGACGCCTTTTAACTGATCTGGGTGTTGGTCAATCTTCTACCACCACCATCTTCTCTGCGATCAGAGAGCACTGGCACTTGTGAGGAACCCAGTGTTCCGTTCTCACACAAAGCGCATTGAGATGCACTATCATTATGTCAAGGAGAGGTTCTCTAATGGAGAGATCAGTTTGGCATATGTGCCCACACAAGACAATGTTGCACACCTTTTAACAAAGGCTCTGCCTAGGAGACGTTTGAAGCTTTTTGCAAAGTTTTGGCTTAGTTTCTTTTGTGGATTGATCTCTATCAACATATCTTGGCACTTCCTTATACATGAGTGCTAGCTCCTTGTTCAATGCATCACTTCAGGGAGGATTAATTCATATATTTTGGTAGTAATATGTGTAAACCTTTTAGGAGTGCCAGAGCACTTCTTTCCCTCTTTAAGAGGTTTTTTTTTCTCTTGGCTTGTATGTACGACTATAACCCTAAGGAGTCACTAATCTTTTGTACATTCACTTGGTAATACATTCAGTATCGTGTTTTGTGCTCCAAGATTCTTCTTCTTCCTTGTGCTGTTTGTGTGCTTCTACACACCTCAAACTCCAACATGAACATCACTAAAGCATAGCTACTTGCTAAATACCCTAGAATTCAAGAATGGGAGTGTGATGTGCCTAGTACCCTTCTGACCTCAAATATGAAAAAGAAAAAGTGTGCTTATTGTTTTCAGACCATGTAAATGATGTTTATAATATGAATCCAATTCCGTATGTCTGTCTTCTTTTTATAACGATGAAAAATTTAAGTTTGAACATTCAATGAATAAGGTTTAGGATGTTGTTCCAAAAAAACTTTCCCATGTCTGAACACCTTCTCAAGTCTAAGTTGATAATGCCATAATCTTGCTCCTAGGTGCTAAGCCTATATGTAACCCCTCTACACACTCCCATATTCCTGAAAAGCCAAAATCTAGAAATAATTGAAAGAATACATAGAAAAAGGACTTATTATTTTTTACTAAAAGAATCCTATCCTTTTATTAAAAAAGAAGGATTGATCAATGGGTTTATGCATTGATTATCTAGTTTTCAATAAAATCACTATGAAAAATAAATATCCAATGCCCCAAACAAATGATATATATGATCAAATGAAATAAGTTAAGATATTCTCAAAGCTTGATCTTTCACAAGGATACCACTAAATGAGGATCAAATTTAGAGAATTTCCCAAAGATAGGCTTCAAGAACAACTATGTGCATCTTGAATTCCTAGTCATGCCATTTGGGATAACCAAATGCCCTTGCTACTTTTATGAACTTGATAAATACAATTATATGACCTTACTTGGGTAAATTTGTAGTTGAACTTTCAATGACATCTTTGTCTATAGCAAAGATAAAACATCCCATTTGTATAATTTGGAAATGGGTTTCTAGATCCTAAGAGAAAACAAGTTTTATGGGAAAGATTCTAAATACAAGTTTTTGCACTAGAAATCAAATATCGTGGCCACTTTATATCTGAAAAATGGAATATAGGTCGATCTTGACAAGGTCCAAGTTATTCTCAGTTAGCCATAGCCAAAATAATATTGGAATTACAAAGTTTTCTAGGGTTAGCAGGATACTATAGAAAATTTGTATCAAATTTTACTAAGATGTCTCCCTTTATTTAGAAAATTTAAGGGAAAACCTAAAAATCTTACTTGGGGTAAGGAACAAGGAGAGAGTATGGAACAAGTAAAGAAAGTTGTTGCATCCACCTAGGTTTGACAAAGTGTAGATCCAAACCTTTGTGATTGAGATCGATGCAAATGAACTTGCAATTGGAACAATGCTTAATCAAAATGGCCATCCAATTGCTTTTGAAATTCAAAATCTAAATCCAACTCAAATTCTACCTATGAGAAGGAGTTTTATGCAATTGTGCATGCTCTAATGAAATGGAGATACTACCTACTTGGTACCAAAGTGACCATAGTATTTGGCCAAGTAAAAATCAAATGGTTTTCAAATCAAGCCAAATTAAAAGTTACAAAAGCTAGATGGGATGAAATACTTCAAGATTTGATTCTATATAAGGAAATGAAAGAAGAGTGGCCGAGAGCCAGTTTTTGGGGAATTGTAAGCGTACTGTTTGTAGTATGTATGTCATTGAGAAGAGTGAATTCTACTCTGTTCTGTTCTGTTCTGTGCTCCGTCTAGTCGTTTATTCGCACCGTAGTGCAGAGTTACGAATTGGTAATCTTGTGTTACGAATCTGTTCGGTAATGGTTGAGTGTGTCTCTGAGTGTTATTGAGTTGCAGTGTGTTGTTTGTCAGTTTGTATGCTGAACGAGGAATTGTGAAAAGTAGCCCCGAATTGTTCGCGTGTTAACATTCTCTGTAAGTGACCAAGTTGATGCAGTAGTCTACGTTCACTGTTGATTCCAATCACAGGAAGACTAGCATCTGTAATGGTTGGAGTGCGAGTAGGACATTGTTAAGTCTGTGACTAGTCAATCGTTGTCAGGAAATTTGTTGCTCGAGGTTGGCATACGATGAGTTGCATAACGACAGGGTATATATGGGTGTTTGGTATACCTGTCTGTTCTGAAGAAGCACATATTAGGTGATCTTTGTTTACTGAAGTAGATTATTCTATTGGATACAAGTCACCGGACTACTGCTCAGATCACTACAGCAGGATTAGTTCGGGAATTCTAAGTCCAGAACACCAACAGTCATCAGTTGTTCAGGGTTGCGCACTGAGCTAAGATGCGAGAGAGCAATTATGATTGTGTAATGAGTTGGGAAAATAGCACAGGGCCTCTTTCTAACAGACCCCTACCACTCCCAAGGACCCATGTGGCTAAGAGGTAACTTAATGTTAGGAAAGATTCGGAAACATCTGAACTTGAAAGTGTTTTGAGTCTGAAGTCGGAAGTTTAACGACTAACAGCCACCAACAAGGACACCCATCAAATCAAGACCCAAACAGAAGTTGATCAGAAGGAGTATACCAGAGAGCAAAGAAGAGTCATCCCCGAATGAGGAAAGCAGCAATCAACCACCGTGGAATGATATGCAAATTCCAACGAGCCATAGGGTGACACATGGAGGTAAGACACTTCCACAAGGACAAGGTCAAATACCAACAGAGGAGGAAAGAGAGCAAAGTCAACAACCACATCAACAACAAAATGTGCAAGATGAAGATGGGCCCTCACATCGTGTACATCGGAGGAAAAAAATTTATCAACCACGACGTCGACCTCAACGCCAGCCAAACATACCTCCCAACACAAGAGCTCCACAAAGACGAAGGAAGCACTGCAGGGCTTTTGCAAAGATATGAGACTACCAAAAGTCCGTTGAACTACTCATACCACGAAGAGCTTTTGCAAGGGTAGTGAAAGAGGAACTACAAAGCTACCAAGCAAGTCTAAGAATACAAGGGATAGCATTTGAAGCACTTCAAGAGGCAGCTGAGGCCTACCTCATCTCCATGCTTGAGGACTCTAACCTCTGTGCTATCCATGCCAAGAGAGTAACCATACAACCGAAGGGCATTCAGCTAGCAAGAAGAATTAGAGGAAATAACCCATGATGTGTATATTATACCCTATGATAGGCTACTTTGTGATGTAATACAATGGATAATAGAAAATTTTGTTTTGACTTATATTCTTTGTCTCTTGTTTCTCTCTCACACTCTCTCTCTCTCTCTCAGTCAGTTATATATGGATTCAGTTAAACATGCATGCACTTGCCTATTGTTTTGTGACTAGATATGTTCCTTTTCTACCTATTGATGTGCAACATGTCCTTTTCATACCAAAAACCCCCCAGCCACAGAAACGCGGGATTCAGCTCTGCAAAATTTTTGCAAGGCTGAATCCCACGTTTCTGTGGCTGGGGTTTTTTTGCAATATTTGGTCTTTTGTAAGCATCAAACATATGGTAGAGATGCAATGGTATGCATAAAAGGTAATCATTGTATACATAAATGGTATGGATGAGATCTTTATCTAGTTAAAGCTGAGTTTATACCCTACTGGTAATCTTTGGTCCTGATTCTACCAAAACCAAGTGAAAATCTAAAATTACATACTTTCCTATGTTTTGTAGCACCTAAAAACACTAGACAAGGCCTTTTTTATGTATATAATTATACAAAGGACCAAAGGACTATAAAAAAAACCCCAATTAGATACAATTTGTGGACAGAAGATAAGTTCAATTTTTTAGCACATTCATATACAGAAATAGTCAAATGATGAAAAAAAAGTTTGTATTATCAAGACATTACATCATTTCTCAGCTGCCTTCAATTTCTCTACAACTTTCTTTCTCCTTTGTAGAGATTGAGGCAGCTGGTAAGTCAATAGATCTTGATATTACATGGGGGTCTTGCATTCCAAGACCCATGGCGATACCTATTTGCCCTAATACTTTTCCTCTAAAATTAAGTCCTAATGTAGTTACAACTAAGGATTTCCTAACCAAAATGACACAATTAGTGCCTTGGGTAATTGTACATAAACACAAAATCTTGCTAAGGGCCTTCAAGCACCAAGTCATGAAGTGCCCATCCGGACTGTAGTCTTTGTGTATGATAACAAAATCATCCTTTGGCAACTTTCTGATGTAGTTTGCCAAGGATGCACCACTCCCACGAGAAGCTCGATCCCCACCAGACCTTGCTGCGAACTTGTTGAGCTCAATTGCTTCCTGTTAAGAACAAATGAGAATTCAAGCTCTTACAATGTTAACTTAAATTATCGATTTATTTAATTCAATTACCACTTACATCATGAAGCTTGTCTTCTTCCTCCCCTCTTCCAGGGGCATCAAGATCAATGCTAGAGTGGGCCATGCCACTCTGCTCTGCTACAGGGGATGTAGGAATTTTTTGCTTCAGTATCCTCTCCCGTGCTGCACTGAACTCCTCCTCCGTAGTAGAATTGTTGTCATCATTTAAAATATCAGCACACACCATTGCTATGGTGTCTGCCACAGAATCCCCAAGTGGGATGGACTTCTTTTCAAGTATGTCAGATGTGTTGTCAAGTGGAACATCTGACATTGTGGAGAAAATACTCAAGCATTCATCTAGACGTAGACCGAATGCCTTCTCAATATCATGAAGTAAAATAAATTCCTCTCCATCCACAACGATGCTGGAGAGATATTCAAGTTCCACCTCTGGTAATGTGGGCTCAGAGGGGTTGAGATTTGAAGGGGGGGCCTCCTCCATGCTTGATTGCACACGTAGTTTATCCTCAACACCACCAGGAAATTCTTGGTGGATTGTAATGCTTTTTTTGGGAAAATTTATGGCCTCTGGTTGAGGCTCATTCTTCTCCTTAACAAAACCCCCAGTGACAAGGTTGGGGAGCTCAACAGGTGTAGGTTCGGGCTCCTCATTACTAATAGAATATGTTGTTGCAATGTAGGATAGGTACTTTGTACCCATCCTCTTGTTTTTGTTAAGTTTTTTTTACTAATGGCACAGAGTCATCTAGTAAGTGCCCTGCAGTTTCAGCAATTGCCATGAAATGCTTAAGGCGCTTCATGAAGGCTTCATCGCCTCTGTGTATGTAGAGTAGAAGGTCACATGGAACCCATTTACCCTCATAAGGTGGGATTTCTATAGAGAAACGCAAGATGTAGTACTCAAGGAACTCTATGATTTCCTTGAGCACATCAGAGTTCAGTTGAATTGTTTTGTCTAGATCACGGACTCTAGACAGTAGGTCATACAAGTGTTTTTGACCTTTGAACTCAGTTGATTCCAAGAACTCATTGAAGAGTTCACGTGGACGTTTGGGTTGTAGGGTACTGGAGGATGCGGCAGCCATTGCGCGTGATGCTAGCTTCTGTGCGTACTCTGCAAGTGATTGTAGCTCTTCTTGGTTGCAAAAGTGAGAAATGAGAGAATAAGTGTTGCTTTTATAGCAGTTTCAAAATTTTAAAGTGAGTGGGACCCTGTTGGAAGATGCATTTTGGAAACCTTGTTTTTTAAGGAAAATTATTGTAAAATGATAGAAATTTGTAGAAATATTTATGCAAATTTTGTAAAAATAAGGAAGAGTCTTCCTTAGGTAGCAAAGGATCTTATGTATTTTTTATAGATTTTTTAGAAACTCTTGGATAGCATATTTTTAGAAAATTAGAGAAAAGGACCAAAATTCAAGTGTGAAAGAGGACACTTGAAAATGTATATAAGTCAATTTTCTCTATTTTGGAGAGGTTGGTTAATCATTTGTACATGCTATCAATAGAGAAGAAAGAGTTTCTGCTGAAATCGTGTTTTCTCTTGTTTGTGTGTTTTCTTTGATGTGTGAGCTTATTTCTTGCTGAATCATGGAGATTTGTGAGCTTCAATTGTGCAATACTGAGTAAGGTGTATGAAGAGAGAGGAACACTGATGTAATGAGTGAAGAAGAATTGAATAAAGTTGCAGAAATGTGAAAATCGTCTGTTGGTACAGAATCGCGATTGTCTCGTCTCTGTGATACAGGTAATATTTTTCAAGTTTGACTTTATATTCATGTTCTGCTAAGAAAATAGCATGGAATAGACACAAAGATTGTAGAAAATGGTGGAGATTTGCTTTAGATAAGGTAAACCCTAGAAATTTCCTCTTCATTTTCATTTTCTCAGAATTCCAGCCATCTTTCTCTCATTTCTATGAATCTATCATCTAGAAGGGGCTGTGGTCTTAAGGATATTCCCAGGATTGACAAAATAAAGATGATTTGTTGATTCATTTGTACTTCATGATTGGAGAGGACAACTCCAAAGTCAATAACAAACATTCTTTGGCGCCGTTGCCGGGGAACATTCCAAAAACTTCATTGAAGTAGGACTTTGCTGGATCTTCTGTTGATGATGGTAACCAACACAAGAAAAAGGTAAAACTCATCAATAAAGGAAAGTAAACATAAATAGGTAGATGTCATTGTTTGTCTTTGAGGAAAAAAGAAAGCAATTGATATCTTGTAGAATTGGAAGTGTTGAAATCTTTGTAAATTGATAGTTGCTCATCATATTGTTGAAGTAAAAGTGCAGGTGTGTGGAAGATTTGAGCCAAGAAGCTGGAGATGAGGTAACTTGAGTCTATTCTTGCATTTTTAGATTTCTTTTTGCCCAAGTACTAAGCACCATGGGTGATCTTGGGAAGATAACATGGTGATACTAAGGAAAGGACAGTTAAAGTAGCTAGATGTAAGTATAAATGATTCAGTTGTTAACCAAGTCTGAGCATGAATCTTGAGTTGTGCTGCATTTTGAAAAGAAAGATGTGATTGAGTTTATCTTTGCAAAAATTGTTTGCCTTCCATAACACATTTTCATTGAAGAAATTTTCTTATGCACTCTAGTGATAGCTAAGGTCATAGAAAATCATAACCAATCAGAAACCATAGGATCAGTGGATCTTCAAAACCAGAAACCCTAAGTAAACTGTTCACTTTTATTTTTAGGGCAAAAATACCAAACAAATTCATAAAATTCATCAAAAACAATCAAACAAATTTCTTTTCTCGTTAGGAAGCTGAAGTAAGGTGTTGTGGACAAGGGTGGTTGTGGAAAAGTGAAAGAAGAACAAAAAATGGTCAAAAAACCAGAAAATTAGAAAACACTATTCTCTGCACAGAATCGCGATTTTCTGAAAAAAGTGTTGATTTTGGAAGCAATGTTTCAAGTGATTGTGAATTAAAGTTGTTAAATGCTATGGAAGGGAATTAAGAAGAAAAAACTACTCAAATTGGCATAAAATCAACAGTAAGCAAAAACACGATTTTCTGTACAAAATCGCGACTTTGTAAGATTGTGATTTTTGAGCAATAGCTCAGGATTTTGGAGAATCACAAAGAAGAAAAGGTAGTGAAAGAGGCAAGGACAAAGAATACTTAAAAATTGCACAAGATAAGATCCACAAGAAAAAACACGATTCTCTACACAAAATCGCGATTCTCTGTAAAAGAAAAAAAAATTGAAAATTTTAGCATATTGAGGTACTTTAAGATAAGGGAGTGTAGAGGAGGCCATTAAGATTGAGTAAGTGAAGTAGAACAAGTGAAAGAGGGAGGAAAAGAGAAAATCACACAAAATCGCGATTTTTTGGACACTATAAAAACAGGGAATTCAAAGAAAAATTCATTTGAGGGAGAGTGAGGGAGAGATAGAGTGAACAGAATCGTGATTTTCAGCAATCAAGGCTATCATAGGGAGTTTTCAGGCAAGCAAGCAAGGTAAGGGTCTCAGGAATATTGTTTTACATTTTGTGAAATTTAGAGAAGTCTAAATAGTAGTTAATAGAAAAACACGGAATCGCGATTTTCAGTTTTTGACATTTCTTGCAAAAAATAAAAAAGTTTTTGAGAAACACTTTTATTGCATGTTAAAATATAGTTAGGGCGATTCTATAGGTGAAAGAAAATTTTAAGAAACTTAATCTAAAATTTTCTCAAAAAAAATTGTTCAAAATCGCGATTCTGTAGTCAAACACAAAATCGCGATTCTCTGAACTTGAACAAAATCGCGATTCCCAGAACATGATTTTCATAAGAAAATCGTGTTATTTACAATTGTGAGCAATCACGATTGTCTGGGAACAAAATCGTGAAAAAACACGATTTTGATCACAAAATCGTGAAAAACACGATTTTCACTCAAAATCGTGAAAAAACACGATTTTGACCACAAAATCGTGAAAAACACGATTTTCACTCAAAATCGTGAAAAAACACGATTTTGACCACAAAATCGTGAAAAACACGATTTTTACCCAAAATCGTGAAAAACACGATTTTCATCCAAAATCGTGAAAAACACGATTTTCACTCAAAATCGTGAAAAAACACGATTTTGACCACAAAATCGTGAAAAACACGATTTTCACCCAAAATCGTGAAAAACACGATTTTCACTCAAAATCGTGAAAAAACACGATTTTGACCACAAAATCGTGAAAAACACGATTTTCACCCAAAATCGTGAAAAACACGATTTTCACCCAAAATCGTGAAAAACACGATTTTGACCCCAAAATCGTGAAAAACACGATTTTGACCCCAAATCGTGAAAAACACGATTTTGATCACAAAATTGTGAAAAACACGATTTTCACACAAAATCGTGAAAAACACGATTTTGATCACAAAATTGTGAAAAACACAAAAATAGTCACAAAATCGTGAGAAACACAATTCTGACTAGAAAATCATGAAAAATACAAACATAGTCAGAAAATCGTGAAAAACACGATTCTGACTAGAAAATCGTGAAAAAACACAAACATAGTCAAAAAATCGTGAAAAACACGATTCTGACTAGAAAATCGTGAAAAAACACAAACATAGTCACAAAATCGTGGAAAATCAATACTTTAGGTACAAAATCGTGAGAAACACGATTCTGACTAGAAAATCGTGGAAAATACAAACATAGACAGAAAATAGTGGAAAACTCAATACCTTAGTTAGGAAATTGTAACAAACACTCTTTTGAGTTCAAAATTGTGAAAATTAGTTGAATGATACTTAGATCTGGAAACAAACTTTCTAAACAAGACCTAACAAGGAAGGAGACAGAGACAGTAAAAGGCAAAAAGCAAGAAAGAAGTTTAGGACAAGAAAACAACATGGAAAACTTAAATGAAACAAATGAGCCTATGGAAACTGGGGATTTTAGAAACATCCTCAAGTACATGTATACAAATAGGTTTGGAACTTATGTATATCAGGATGGAATGCATAAATTTCTAATTAGATTAAGAAATTTAGAAGTTCCCCTGAATATAACTCCTGTAGCTCAGTTCAAACATGGGAGATATGAAGATAGGCAAGGATGTGTGTACATATTCTCTCAAGACCCAAAAAATTCAAATGATCTAGGGCAATGCACTGACAAAGGACCTTGGGAACATAACATAGAGCAAACAAATTTACCTAGGCCAAATGAAAACTATACCAGTAATGAACAACAACATGGGAGGAGGACACAGAGTTCCCCAAATCCCTTTGACAAGGAACCAGAAGGATATAATGACTTCCCACTCAGAAGAAGATCCCATTGGCAGCCTCAGGGTAGAATGCTTAGACCATACCAAGTTGCCAAATGTATGAAGAACCAATATGAGGGTTACTCAGATCCTCATGCTCATGCAGCAGAGTTTAGGCAATTGGTTAGAGCGGAGGAGGTAGAAGATTACAAAGTGCAATTTGAGGCATTTGGTCTAACACTAACAGGACCAGCCTTATCATGGTTCATTCCTTTGAGAAAGGAAATGTACCTGGATATTGAATCTTTCTTAGAAGCTTTCATTGGGGAATTCTCTAAGACAGGGATAAAACATAGTACAGCCACATTGATACATAGCTTCAAACAACAAAAGGATGAAAATGTTAGAGAAGCGGCCAGAAGATTTAAACAATACATTGACAGATGCCCAAGGGAGGAAGTACCTTCCATGGCGAAACAAGTATCCTTATTCATTGAGGGTTTGAGAAGTGCTCAACTAAGAACCCTAGTGTACTATAGAAGATGTCCTGATTTAGCAGCCTGTGTAAAGGAAGCAATAGATTTGGAGGACAACAGAGGTCAAGATCTGTTAGCATTTGATCAACCTAGATCATATGAAGACAAAATCCCTCCAGCAGAGGAGTTGGCTCAGGCTATTGCTAAAGCCCTAGAGGTAAGCACTAAAACTAATTTGATAAACTCTAGGATAAACACAAACAAAAAATGTTACGTTTGTGGAGAAAATCATCTGGCACAACAATGCCCATATCAGAAGCCATCACACTTACAAGATAGGAAGACACTTAAGTACTGTACACTAGAGAGAAAATGGACAAACCATACCAGGGAGGAATGCTTCTACAACAAACAACCCATCAAGGAAAGAGATTATATGGCTCAGAGGGAATCTGGCTATACTGAACAACCAAGACCTGTTCTTGGACAACAACCTCCTATACCAACTAATGTGGTACCAATAAATTACACACCAATCGAGGAGGGGAATTCAAGACTAAGATCACCATATAAGGAAGAATATCAATGGAGTGAGGGATATCAAGAAGATTGGGAAGAATATGAAATGAGAGAACCTGAGTTAAAAGCCCTAGACTTGGGAAATGGGAAAATTGAAATGGACACAGCAACATTCAGGTATATTACCAACAATTACATGTCCAACCAAAGACCTCAATTCAAAGGAGGACCAAAGATAACTTGTTATAGGTGTGGGGGAGAGCATTTCATTAGAGACTGTCCACAACCTCCTACATTGAGAGTAGAGGGAGCATACTGTAAAGATTGTGGCAGGGAACATTTGATAAAAGATTGCCCAAAAAATCCCCAAAAGCAACAGAACACACCTAATAGCATACCTTTAAAAACAGTTAACGTTATGGAACAGGAAGAATTGAGTGACAATGACCAAGTGGGAATAAATGTTATAACAAGGGCTCAAGCCAAACAACAAGGAACAATGAAGGAACAAAAAGAAGGTTCAGCCTCAAAGGTGAAGAGAAATAGACAAAAAGGGAAATGGGAAAAGAAGAGAAGAATGGGCAAAAATTTGGAAGAAGACAATCAGGATCAGTCAAAAAGTATTCCTCCTCAAAGGACACAAAATCAGTCTGAAATAGGAAGTTCTCAGAGTCTAGACACCCTAATCAAAGCATATAAGGGAAGGATTCAAGAAGGACCAAGTCCTGTAGATCATGCAGTGGCCTATCCCATGCCAGAGTTAGAGCATGAAAGGATGCAAAAGTGCAAACAAATTATTCAGGAAGTACAACTCAAAATAGGGGAAGATGATAGCTCTCAGAGAACAGTTGAACAACTGGAGAAAACAAAAACCTGGGAAAATGCTAATAAAAAAGAAAATCCACAAATAACGTTCCAGATGATTATAGATGAACAATGTAGCATTACATGTCACACAACATGGGAGGAACTGTTGAAACAAAATCCTCACTTACAAAACAAAATTACCAAAGGGGAAACAATAACTGGAAATCTTCATTCACCATTACAAGAATTAGAGGAGTTATGGTATATCCCTATTGATAAAATAGGAGGGTATTGTGAAGGGGAAGAAGGAAATTCAACCTTAAAAATACAATATGGAAAAAACTTTGCTAAAGCCATTTTGGATAGTGGATCAGGAGTGGCCATAATGACCAAACAAACCTGGGAAAAATGGGGAAGAAATGAATTACTACCCACCAAAATGAGATTGCAACTTGCAGATGGACATATAGAAAAACCTCTAGGAATTTGGGAAAAAGTGATTGTGGACATATGTGGAATATAAATAGAGCATACTTTTGCTATAGTAGAATTTCCACAATCCACTTCATATGAAATCATCCTAGGAAGGCCTTTCATGAGACAAATGCAGATTGTACAAGATTGGGGTAATGATTGTTTGTATCTCCAGAGCCACGGAAGAATAACAAGAGTGAACTTAAGAAATGGGCACTATTGTGATATATCTCCTAGAGAATGGTATAAAATACATCAAAATCAAGAAGAAAGTGAGGAATCAAAGAGGGAGGATCAGGAAGAGAGTGAATCAGCAATATGGAAGTGTAACATAATAAGAAACCTCATCAATAGGAAAAGGAGATTAAGAAGAGAAGATTGTGTGGAAGGAAGGAAAGTACAAGATGAGGGTTATGTGCCACAACAATTTAAAGATGAAGAGTTTGAGCCTTATGGGTGGAACCAAATTTTGGCTACCATGGACATAGCCAGTGAGGAATATGTAGGAGTGGAATTTCAAAATGAAGAGGGGTTTGATATTTTTCACACTAATATAAACATGATAAGTGTATCAAAAACAGAGGAGGATCAAGATTCAGAAATGGTATTACAAAAAGGAAAAACAAAATATTTGGAAATAGTAAAAGCTGAAGATGCAATCAAAGATAAAATCTCAGGCAAATACAAGGAACATAAACACCAAGAAATGGAAAAGGAACAAGAAATTGAGAAGAAAGAGAAGGAAATAAACAAGGATCAGTACTTTGATGTACCAGCAAATTTTAAAACCTATGAAGTAGAAGATAGACTACTTCTAAAAATGAAACCAAAGAGAGAAAAAAAGAAAGGAGAAGCTTATGATAATGAAGAACAAACCAAAAAGATCATGATTGCTCAGGAAGAAGGTGAGGAAAGACATATTATAATAGCTGATGATATGACCATACAGGAAGAGGAAGCACTGCAGAAATTAGCAAAGAATTATAGGGATGTATTTGCTTACAGTTATAAAGATTTGAAAGGAATTGTTCCAAAAATCTGTGAGCACAAAATTCCTATAACCCCAGATGCCAAACCTAGTAAACAGAGACATTATACATTCAATGATAAATACTCTGCTAAGATAAAGGAAGAAATTGACAAGTTGTTGGCTGCTAATTTCATTTATGAAATTGAGTATATTGAATGGATATCACCTATAGTTGTGGTACCAAAGAAGAATGGAAAACTTAGGGTATGCATTAACTTGAAAAAAGTGAATGCAGCAACTATAAGGGATAGTTATCCATTGCCAATAACAGATCACCTTCTTGAGAGAGTTGCAGGGAAGAAAGTTTATAGCTTTCTGGATGGTTTCTCAGGATACAATCAAGTACCTATAGCTTTGGAGGACCAACATAAGACTGCCTTCTCCACAGAATGGGGGATTTATGCTTTTAGGGTTATGCCCTTTGGATTGACCAATGCTCCAGCAACCTTTCAAAGGTTGATGTGTCATATTTTCAAAGAATTCCTGAGAAATGTGATGGAAATCTATGTAGATGATCTGTGCACTTTCTCCTTGAAAAGACAGGATCATTTGCAAGATTTGGAAAAAATATTCAGGAAATGCAGAACATACAGGGTATGTTTAAACCCAGAAAAATGTGTGTTTTTTGTAAGACAAGGGAGAATGTTGGGCCATATAGTTTCAAAAAATGGAATTTCTACCGATGAGAGAAGATAAAAGCTATAATAGAGCTTCCAAAACCAACAAATGTGAAGGAACTCCAAACTTTTATGGGACATTGTGGGTACTATAGGAAATTTGTACACAAATTTGCTGATATAGCTAAACCCTTATATGCCCTAATTACAAAGTTTGAATGGACTGAAGAATGTGACCAAGCGTTTGAAACATTGAAAACTTGCTTGGTAACAGCCCCAATTCTAAAAACACCTCAGTGGGATAAGATTTTTCATGTACATGTGGATGCTTCAAATTATGCTTTAGGATGTGTGTTGGCACAACCTATAGAAGGAAGTAAATTAGATTTCCCTGTGGCATATGCTAGTAGGCAATTGAACATAGCAGAGAAAAATTACACAACCACTGAAAGAGAAGGGTTGGGAATGATTTTTGCCATAAAAAAATACAGACACTACCTACTGGCCAATAAGTTTAAGTTCTTTGTAGACCATCAAGCCTTACTTTATTTAGTAAATAAACCATGTCATCCAGGAAGAATAGTCAGATGGTTTCTTTTACTAATGGAGTTTGAATTTGAGGTGGTGGTTAGACAAGGAAAAACACATTTGAGAGCAGATCATTTGTCTAGAATTCAATCCAAAGAACCTAGTTCACCATTAGATGATGATTTGCCTGATACATACCTATTCAAAGTAGAAAGTGTTCCTGAATGGTCCACATCATTAGTTCCTTTGTTAACCATGGGACCTTGTAGGTCATTAGTAAAAAACACACATCTGGTGTTACAAAGCAGAAATTTTATGTTGCTAGCTGGGCATTTATATCACCTTAATCAGTCAGGTGTATTGGAATACTGCACTCCAGAAGAGGAGCAACATGAATATGTAAGAAGAGCTCATTGTTGGAACCCATGTACTCATGCTTCCAAAATAGTCACTTTAAGCAATCTCAGTAGGATGGGAGTACATTGGCCAAATAAAATTCAAGATGTGGAGAGATATGTTGCTAATTGTCAAGAATGTCAAGATTTGCAGAATTCAGAATTAATAACTCTATATTGGTTTCAGAAAAACCCTGAATGGAGTAAAAACATTGTTGAAGAATTGAAGAAAAAGGAGAAAGGGAAACAACTTATAGCTGGTGCAGATTCAAGAAATTTACAAGAAATCTCTGAAGAATATCAACTCATAGGAGAACAATTATACAAAAGAGGAATGGATGGTTACTTAAGAATATGTGTTCCTGAAGAGAAGTACTTAGAGATGTTGGAAATGGCACACTGTGGAGTGGCAAGAGGACACTTTTCTAGTGATAGAACAGCCAAACTCATTTTGTATTCTGGCTTTTGGTGGCCAACTCTATTTCTTGATGCAAGAACTTATGTAAAAAGATGTGATATCTGTCAAAGAGTGAGTCAACCAAATAAAAGAGATAACATGCCATTAATCCCATTAATTTCAGCCAGAGCTTTTAGCAAATGGGGATTGGACTTTATTGGACCTATACATCCTCCAGCTAGACAATCTCATGCAGAATACATATTAGTGGCTACTGATATTTGACAAAATGGGCTGAGGCCAAAGCCACTAAAAGAAATGATGCTCATACCACCGCTAAATTCTTGTATGAAAATATTGTTACTAGATTTGGACTTCCAATTGAATTAGTAAGTGATAGGGGAACTCATTTTTTGAACCAAATCATAGAAAACATGACCAAATATTTCATGATTTGTCATAACAAGTCAGCCCCATATCACCCACAATCCAATGGGTTAGCAGAAAGTACTAATAAAGTACTTTGCACTGTATTGTCCAAATTAGTCAACACAAACAGAAATGATTGAGATTCTCAACTTAATCATGTTCTATGGGCCTATAGAGTAGCATACAAAACTGCTTTAGGGACTACTCCATTTAACTTGGTATATGGACAAAATGCAATTTTACCCATGGAATTTCTTATTCCAACATTGAAAGTGGGTAGTCAATACAATTGGACAGGACATGAACTATCGGAGAGGGTCATAGATTTAGAAAAATTGGGAGCTTCTCGACTTCAAGCAGTAATGAGTATATATACAGACAAGAAAAGACAAAAAGCCTACCATGATGTGCATATAAAAGAAAAAGATCTTCAAGAAGGAGACTTGGTTCTGGCCTATACAATCAAAGATCATCAGAAAAAATTTCAGAAGAAAGGTCATGGGCCATACATCATACACAAAATAAGCAATAATGGAGCCATTCAATTAGCTAACATTGATGGAGAAATCATGCCAAATTTTATAAGTGGATGTAGAGTTAAGAGGTATGATTGTCCATTAACTACTGATGAATGGAGAAGACTACAAAAGGCTAAAAATAGGAAAAAAGAAGAAGAAAACATCAGAAAGGAGGCTCAACAAGAAGCAAAGGAAAGAATAAGAAAAATGAAAGAACTTAAGCACGTGTGTTTATGTGAAAGCACTCTAAAACAAAAGGAACATTTGCTTGTGATAGAAATGGATTACCAAAATGAAAACATAAGGGTTTTGGTAGATTCAGGAGCTCAAGTGAACTTGATCAGTTCAGCCTTGGTAAATAAATTTAACATAAAGAAAAATAAAAGTAGAATAATGATCAAAACATTAGAAGGTAAAATGATTCAGAGTTTGTCTTCACTTATTATTAAAGTTAAATTTAATAATGAATATATGAAGATAGATTGTGAAGAGTGGCCAGATCATTTGATGTCTGAAAAATTGATTTTGGGACAACCCTGGCTCAAACAAGGTAAAGTCATTTTGAACTTTGAAAAAATGAAGCTTAATTTGACCATAAATGACAAAAAGTTTTTAATGTTCTTTCTGAGTAATGGAGAACAGGTAGTTCATTTAGATGTTCATGATCCAGATATGGAAGGATTTACTTTCTCAATAAAGGACAGGGACACATTGCTAATACAAGATGATCTAGCTTCATACAATCAAAACCAGCAAGAGATTGCAGGAGTAACGAAGAATGGTGACACAAAACAAAAGAGACAGTTATTGCCTAATTGGGAACATCAACAAATAAGAACAAGAGGAGCATGGAAAGAAGGCATACACAGATATTACTCATTAAAACAGGAAGTTAGAGCAAAATGGGTATGGAGACCAAAAAATGCTACAAAATGTTGGTCCATGAAGCATGGCTGTTTGGATAACATAAAGACAATTGCAGTTAAACATTATTGGGTAAAAAAATCAGAATTATGTCAATGGCAGAAAGATCATCCACATGTGACCTATCTTCAGAATTTTGGAACAAAATATTAAGAAAAAGAGAGAGAAGCATGACAAAAGTATTTTCTTTTAAACCTTTTCCCCTTAAAAGAAAATTAGGAGGGGAAGAAAAGGAAAAAGGAGGACAGAGCAAAAAGAAGAAAAAATGTCATTATTAAAAAAAAAAAGAGAGAAAGAGAAGAATTGAAAAAAAAAAAAAGGGAGAAGAACAAATGGGTTAAGAAAAACTGGACACAGTGTGTATTTTATTTTGTTTTTAAATTTATAAAGCACGGAGCAAGATTTAGGGATGAGGAAAGTAAATTATTATGGGAAGTTTGTATTATTTTATTTCAATTTTCTATGATCATCTTTTAATTTCTATTTTTTGAAGTTTTTTCATTAATCATTGTTTCCATCATCTCTTTCTTCAAGAATTATTCTCTTTTTTGGGAAAAGGAATGACAAGCAAGGATGTGACAATTAAAGAGAGCACATTAGATATCTTGCTACACTTGTAATGATCACTTTAATTGAGTCTTTTGAAGAAGCAAAATTTATTTGGAAGACTTTCTTTCTTTATTTTCATGGCAAAGATATTTCAAAAGAAAACATTAATTTTTCTGAATTTTTGTGACTTATATGGGTGGAGTGTTTTCTCTTCTTTTATATGTTACAAATACAGGATGGTGAATACGAAAGAATTACAAATCCATGACTTCAGAGCAGACTCGGTAACTCTGTCCAGAGGACACTGGTTCCTGGATAGTGATGCAGCTGAGGAACAGGTGGATTTAGAATCAGATGAAGACCCAGAAATCCCAGAAGCTGAAAAAGTAGCAAAAGAGCTTAAAGAAATTTTGGGAGTGATAGGACAACATATTTTTACAGTGGGGTTTGGAGGATATAAGTACACTATGTTGTGCCAGGAATTTTACAAGTTTCAAAGAAAACTTCTGTCAACATAAAGAGATGGAAAGCTGTGGGATTGCACAAACTCTTGGAAGAACCTATTTTCTTTATTGACTTTGAAAGAGTAGCACAAGTGATGGGTAGTTTGGAAGAAGTTGGGAAAGGTAATGATGCTTACTTCAGATGCAAAGTGAAGAACAAAGACAATCAAGAGGTACGGGTTATTATCAAAGCAGAACATATCAGAGCTGCTTTACAGTTTTTTCCAATGGGAACTAAACTTGACCCAAGTTTTGTCAAAAAGAATAAGGAAACCTACACAGGATATACAAAGTTCACTGATTTTAAAGGAAGGGAGAATGAAGAATATGCTGTAAGGATGTTCTTACAATTCTTCTGTTTTCCGAAGTTACCAAGATATACAATGCCACATAAGCCAGTGACTTTAATGATGTTCAATAACAAAGATAGAACCAAACCATTTGGAGTAATGGATGTCTCTCCATACATCCATGAACAGATGAAGGAAGCAGCAAAACATTGGGAACAGAAGAAGTTCATAAACGGAGGTCAGTTCTTAACCAGGATCATCTACCATGTTTTGGGAATGGAAGAACAATTGAAACTGGCTCCAGAGGCACAGTACTTCAGGAATCTAATGTCAGGAGTAAAAAGCCCTCCTAAAAGGATGCATACTAAAGAAACAGTGGAACACACTAGTATGAGGGGAGCTAGGATGAAGAGGAAAATAATCTCTGAAGAAGTAATTCCAGTAAAAAAGAGGAAGTTGGATCCCAGGAAAGTGGAATTGGAACAGACCGAAGTAACAAAAGAAGAACACGTGGCAGCTCAAAAGGAGGTACAATCTTCAAGTGAACCTCACCCCCCATAAACAAGCAAAGAACAGTTATACACCTACTTAACTCAAGGGAATAATAAAAGAGCTATGTATGAGGCACAGTATCAGAAAATGCTGGAAGACTATTCATGCAAGGCCACAGACTGGATTCAAGAAGAAGTGGAGCGCTATGAAACACTACATGATGAAATGATGGCAACCGAAACTGAAGAGATATTTGTGAAGAAGGAGGTGGAGTTGCTGGCATATTTTCAGGAGCTACAAGGACCTCCGGAAACTAGAACTACTGTGGTAGTGAAAAAGAAGGTGCCAAGGAAACCTGTCCAAAAGAAGAAGCTGATAACGAAAGGGAAAGGAAAAGTGATAGATGAATCTGTGACTATGGAAACAGAACAGGTAGTTATTAAGGAAACACAGAAGCCAACCACAATGAATGAAGCATCAAAGGCCACAGAACCTGAAGTAGGAGGATCCTCACGATTTTCATCAGATTCAGATAGTGATATTGAAAGCTTCTTGTTGAAGAGTTTGAATTTTTCAATACCAAATACTCCTAATGTGGTTACACAAGCCCCAGAGAAGCTGAAGACACCGGAGGACTTGGGTAAGAAGTCTCAAGAAAAACAGACTCAGGGAGAAATAGTTCAACAGATGAGTTCAGAAGAAGAAAGAAGACTGAAAAAAGGTAAGGCAACAATTACTGAAGATGAAAGTCAAATAAGAGATGAAGTTAGTTGTGGATTGGTAAATATTGGGATGAAGCCAATATGGACCAAGCCATCACAAACTTATTTTAAATCAGATAAAGATATAAAAGAGACAGCAAAAGAGGTACAGAAAGGCGGTTCAGATATACAGCAGAAGGATGCACATGAAGACCAGGGAACAAAGAAAATGGAAAGGGAAAACAGTGCTCAAGAGGTTACAGGGAAGGCAGTGGAAAAAGAAATTATTCAGAGTATAAAGGATGTGTTGCAAGATCTGAAGAATGATGAGGAATTTACATCCAAAGATGATCAAGGACAAGAGGTTGAAGCAGACCTCATGGACATTGATGAATAGGAACAAGAGTACACAAATGAGAGAAGTAATGATCAGATGAAAAATTCTCACACAACTGCATCAGATATAGCCCAAGAAGTGGAAAGATAGGAAGCACAAAAAAGTAATGATCAGGTTGCTAGTGTGGAAGAAATTGAATCAGTCTCAGTTCAGGAAAAACAGGGACAGGAAGAGAAACTCAGAAAGATTCAGATAGATCTTGTTGGAAAAAACTCAGATAAAAGTCACGAAACCCTGATACAAGATAAGGACCTACAAACTAAGGGAGATCAGCTCTTTACAGAGAAGCAACGAGTATTGGAAGAAAAGAAGTCATTAGAAGAGAAGAGGACTTCAGATGTGTCAGAGCAGAAGAGTACAAAAGACAAAGCATTAAATTCTGAAGAAGATGATACCAATCAGGAGATAGAGAATGATGATCACAGTTATGAAAAACAAGACATTCAGGATATAGATGATGAAAAAGCAGCAGAAGAAGATGATGTGGGTAAAGAAGAAAAGCAAATTGAAGTTAGACAAACAGAAATAGAAGTAGGGTTGGAAAGAATACCCAAAAATATAAGATCAGCTTGTCAAATAATCATGAGCAACATTGAACAGTTCAGACCATCTAGCAGAAATATGATCATATCAGGTATGGTGGCTGAATCAGAATTTGAGAAAGGAAGTTTGATTATCAAAGAGCACAAGAAGGAAAAAGAGCAGATGACAGAGCAATTAAGGGTGATGCAGAGAGAAAATGATGAATATATCAATAGAATCATTGCTTTGGAAGAAGCTGAAGTTCAGAAGCAGAACAGAATCCAATATTTGGAAGAGAAGAGTGTGAAGTTATCAGAGCAGAATGTCAAAATGGAAATGGAATTAAAAACCATTGGAGGAAGATATAGAACTTTGCAAACATCATATCAAATTCTGACCAGAGCACATGAAGAGATCAATAAATTGCTGCTAGAAGAAGGTCAACTAAAAGATGAAGGTAAACCTGCTCATTTGACAGAGGGAGAAAAGGAAGAGCTGCATAAAGAAATTCAAAGACTTCAAATAGAATTGAAAGAAGCTAGAGAATTAGAAAAGCAGGCTAGTACACATGCTGCTACCTCCATGAGAGGATATAATAAGCTACACATGGACATGGAGCAAGAAAGGAAAAATTGGCAGGAAAAGATGGAGAAAGAAAGGAATGAGTGGAAAAAAGAAAGAGAATTGTGGACACAACAGAATGGGAGTCTGATGTTGACTATAGAAGACTTGCAGAAGAAGTTGAATAAGCCACAGACCCAGGAAGAGACATATGTGGAAACCACACATGAGGAGGAACATGGGGTAGACAATATTGAGGGAATACAACATGACAATGAATCCGCAGACAAGAAACTAGAAGAATAATATTCAGAGGATTTTGTAAAGAAATTAATGACAAGTAGAGATTCTAGAATGGAGTTCATCAGGAAGATGCATGATGAGTATGAAGATCAAATTGTCACATTTGCATTAAATAAGGGCATTAATCCAGATCAGCACCATTGGGCAGCAGATGGACTGGGTATACCCTTTTGTATGATTTTGGAGAGCATAAAGAATTATCAATTGGCCAGAGTTGGGCTACCTCCAAACAAATACCTTGAGTATGAAGAAGATATTAATGTCACGAAGGAGTTATTTGAAAGAGCCAACCCCAAATGGAGAAATAAATGGTTGGATGCCAACAAAGAGTGTAGGAAAATCTGGAAAGAGGCACCACTGCATTTAAAGATCAATCCAGCTTATTGTCCAGTTGCCAGAAGAAGAGAATGGACTGTTTTTTGGGAGAGAAGAAAAGAAGGTCAGATCCCAGCTAAATGGTTAAATTTTCCAAAGATAGCAGGTCCAAAGGCAGGAACCTGGCCTACAAAAAGTTATATGGTGAACACTGCTGAATGAGTCATAGCTGTGTATAAAGATGTTAATGATCCTGCTTGCATATTACTTATCAGAATAATGAGGTTACTTTTGGCATGTATAGAAACATATACAGATACGGATGTTAGAATTTTGAATTACATTGGTTTCAATTCTCCTACGGATGCTTTATTATTTGATTTGAGTGAGACACCTGACAAAATCTGCAGAATTATATTTTTGGGAAGTCATTATTTACAGATTTTTGAGGATGCCTTCAATTATGGATTTTTTGAAAGGGAGTCAGAGATTTTTGGAAATCTATCAGTTGTTACGAAATCCAGACTTACAGCATATGAAGCCGCCTACACAGAGTACTTGAAAAAGGATGTCATAGATAAACCTGAAGCTGCAGTACAGTGGAGAAAGGCATTATTTGAGATGGTCAACAATTTGAATATAACAGAAAGAAAAAGCCATGATTTTCTGTCACAAGTATATCAAAGAAAGAAGAAATGAGGAAAAGTGATCAATGCAGAGGAGTAGGAAAATCTTTCGTCAGGAGCCGAAAGGCTTAGGAGGGGAAGGATGTTGGAAGATGCATTTTTGGAAACCTTGTTTTTTAAGGAAAATTATTGTAAAATGATAGAAATTTGTAGAAATATTTATGCAAATGTTGTAAAAATAAGGAAGAGTCTTCCTTAGGTAGCAAAGGATCTTATGTATTTTTTATAGATTTTTTAGAAACTCTTGGATAGCATATTTTTAGAAAATTAGAGAAAAGGACCAAAATTCAAGTGTGAAAGAGGACACTTGAAAATGTATATAAGTCAATTTTCTCTATTTTGGAGAGGTTGGTTAATCATTTGTACATGGTATCAATAGAGAAGAAAGAGTTTCTGCTGAAATCGTGTTTTCTCTTGTTTGTGTGTTTTCTTTGATGTGTGAGCTTATTTCTTGTTGAATCATGGAGATTTGTGAGCTTCAATTGTGCAATACTGAGTAAGGTGTATGAAGAGAGAGGAACACTGATGTAATGAGTGAAGAAGAATTGAATAAAGTTGCAGAAATGTGAAAATCGTCTGTTGGTACAGAATCGCGATTGTCTCGTGTCTGTGATACAGGTAATATTTTTCAAGTCTGACTTTATATTCATGTTCTGCTAAGAAAATAGCATGGAATAGACACAAAGATTGTAGAAAATGGTGGAGATTTGCTTTAGATAAGGTAAACCCTAGAAATTTCCTCTTCATTTTCATTTTCTCAGAATTCCAGCCATCTTTCTCTCATTTCTATGAATCTATCATCTAGAAGGGGCTGTGGTCTTAAGGATATTCCCAGGATTGACAAAATAAAGATGATTTGTTGATTCATTTGTACTTCATGATTGGAGAGGACAACTCCAAAGTCAATAACAAACAGACCCATTTTAAAACTAAAACTGATACCTTCAAATAAAACAATCATGCATAGAACTCTCAGAAAAAAAACTTTTGCTCATAAAAAGATTGAACAGAATCATTAACCAGAATAAGATACACGACAACACAATAGAAAAAATAAATTCTCATAACTTTAAAATTATAATAAATTTCCATTGGAAAAACCAAAGATTTGGCAAATTGTACATCATATTGAGATCAAAAAATTTTACATGCTACGTAGGATTATAAATGGAACATAGGTTGTGTGTACACTGTAGCACTCAAATAGTTCTTGAGCTATGACAATGAAAGTTGAGTTCCATCCACACTCCATTCAAGGAGGACTTTAATTTTATCCTCCAACCTCTTACCAATCTGTAGACAAATAGAAAACTTTAAATGAACATATTTGAGTGTAAGAATTTGTATAAACAAAAGAAGAAATACCATATGCTACTTACCTCATGCCCTTGTATTCTGAACTTTGATTGATCCAGATCCTCAAATCCCATGATTACTAGATGTTCTCTCACGTTGGCAAGAGTCCAATGATGATTTACTGAAATAACTTCCATTACATTGTTGGGTAGATTTATCTTAATTTCAAATGAAATTAAAACACCCTCATAACTTTGTAATGGTATCCATTCACCAAGTTTACACATCCAGCGATCATAATAGAATCTAATGTACAATGAAGTACGATGTTTCAAGTATCGAAATCCTATGCTTGTTGCACCAATTTTACAAATGTATCTATCCCCTTTGGTGCATCCTTCTACAAGTCCCCAATTTTCACCTAGCAAACACTCTACCTGCTCATACGTGATATCTTTTAACATGAACATTGTTGAAGTCTCTAGAATTGTGAATATCTGAAATAAATGTACAAAACAATGAACAGGAACACACCAATGTAATCCTATAGATCTTGAAACTCTTGTAAATTTCAAAGAGTTGTGTATGTCTATCACCATCTTATGCTTCAAAGATGTTAATGTCCATACATCAGGTTGCAGCCACTCGAGCTTTAAGAGAGAATCTACCTTAATCATCTCTAACTTGCCAAAATCATTTGATGAAGAGGGTACAACATATGTATGTGTGTAAAAAAAAACTCTCTCACGTAATAGCTGAGCAGGACGGGCTTGTGGAAAGACTATCGACCCAACATCTGCATGCAATGCTTGGAAAGTACCTGTAAGACTATGAAGTGGTTGTTCTTCCACCAAGGTAGAAGGAAATATGTCTACAACAAAAAACTACACAACTTAGCTAGGTATATTATGAAATTTGGACAAAAGTCAATGATTAATACTTACAGTTGATAGGATATCTCATTTTGTTTGAGTTTTGCAATTTTATGGTTGACATTGTGAACACATGTTGTACAATGGCAACAGTTTCACCATTTTTGAGCTTTTTGAAGCTTAGTAACTTCCCTTTCCAATGAAGATCCAAGTTTCCACTATCTCTCACACGGTGAGGACCAACACCAGAGGGTTGCATGTACACCCATGCACCTTTGCAGAACTCCTGTCCTAACCAAAATCCTTCTGGAGCCTTGATATTGTGACATTTTATCGCGATAACCTCATCTTTTGGACGTCTATGAGATTTAGGTTTCTCCATTGGAGATCAGGCTATGGAAGTGACAGTAGGAATTCAAAGAAGATGATGCATAGAGAAAGAAATGGAGATGCAGGAGCTGCAATGGTGTGCTAGGGACAGAAAGTAGTGGAAAGAGATGAATTTTTGGGACCTGGGTATGAAAATGTGAGGTTTTGGAGGGAGAAAGTTGCATTTTGAGTTATTTTTGAAAAAGTCACTTTTTTCACTTCAGTTCATGCACGGATTTTGATTTAGAACCCAAAAATAGCACTTTTGATCCTAAAAAGTGGTTGGGGGACCATTAAATGGTGTTATGATGAGTTTTATAACTCTCTGAAAATTTTGAATTTTTGGGCCCATGTAAGTTACGAGATTCCTTTCTCTCTCTAGAGGCAAAACCTGAACATAGGGGAATCCTGTCCCCTCATCCCCCTTCATCCTAGTGATTTATAGGCTATAGACTGTGTCCACCACCCTCCTCTCATTGGTCCATCACTAATCACTCCTTAATCCAAAAGGCCCATGCAGGCTTCATTTTTTTCCCTAATGACGACTCACGTTGGCAAAGAAGCGTAAGGAGGATGAAAATAGAACACGTGCAGAATGGAAACAACACCCAGATACCCCATGGCCATGTGTCAAGCAAAGTCAAGTACTCATCCTAGCATAGTGGATAGAAGACCATTCATTACAGTCAGGCTAGAGCACGACAACCCTTGCCAAAAGCTCAAGGCTTTAATTAACTCAGGTGTTACGACTAGTGTGATTAGATGGTCCCACTATAAGGACTAAGGAATAGAAATGCGGCCAATAGAGGCATACCTCATAGGGCTAGGAGGCATGGAAACCCCTTGCATGGGTGAGGTGGATCTCCCTATCCTCATAGACGAAGTGACCTTGACAGTGAAGCTACTAGTGTGCCATGACGAGGACCTGATAGAACCCCTAATCCTTGGCCAAGATTGGCTATACGATCACTCAGTGGACCTAAATCTTAGACAAGGCTCCTTGCAGATTGGAACCTTAGATCAGAAGCGAGTGATACCGCTTGACTTCCCTAACGGCGTTCCGACTGAGGTATGTAACCCTAGACCATATGAAATGCATGCGACGGAAGATCGGAAGATCTTTGGTTAGATGAGTCACGTTACGTCTACACCAACCCACGCGGGCTTGGCGATGGACAATTGTCAATCAGAAGGACGTCAGGAGATTTTCCCTTGGGCTTTCTGCAAACTAGAAGGGGCAACCGCCCAACCGCTTGGTCAAATGGACACAATCAGCGGTCAAGTGGGTTATATCAACGGACAAATGGGGACCATTGTAGGTCAGGTGGACTGCATCAGCAGCCATATGGGCAAAACACCCTGCAGTGCCCATCCTTCCACACTTACTGCGGACTGGCCTAGATTAATAGTACGAAATGGAGCACTTCCTAATGGGCAAGTTTCGCAAGTGTTGGACCTCCCTTCTTTTCCAAAGCAGAGTGTCCATCCGACCTCTCAACCTCAACCACTAAGGAGTCAACCACGACGAAGGAATCCAGACCGATGACAATATCAGACGACACAAAGAGGAAAGCAGTATCAGCATCACAAAGCAAGAGGTACAAGACAAATATGGGTGTCGAAAGGACAGAAACCACCGACAGATCTCAACAATGCAGACAATGACAAGAAGAAGTCAAGGCAGAAGCAGAGGCAGTATCCAATGACCCCTCGACCTTCTTCTACGAGTATGAACATTCGATAGATTTGGATCGCCAAGAAGTACCTTATGAATCGACCCACACCCAGGCAGATTTGGGTACCCAAGCTATGTATTATAGCTCAACTCTCAAGCCATGTAATATATAACCCTCAGAAATCTCTTCACCCTTCAAGACCACCACATCCGATATCACTTTTTGCCCCTCAGCAGAAACATTCCACCCATCCAAAAACTCTTAGGAAATGGATACCAAAACGTATCCAGAAGTCTTCTCCTAACCCATTGTCTAACATAACCCCCACCCCGACTAATCTACAACCTTGTAATAACTCATTCACGACTGAACCTTGTACAAATCCACACACCATAACCCCACATCAATCATAATAACACCTCATCAAGAAATGTATGCATCAACTGAAGCATGTAGGTGTCTAGAGACCTGCATTAGTTTTGCAACAATCATTCCATAAACCACATCACAACACTCGGCTACACGGGTTACACATCGGTTATGGAAAGGGATTGCTGTCTCACTTTAATGGGATCATAATTAATTTCCATACTAATGTGTTTCAACCCCCACAATTTCAGGGATTTCTAGGACCCATGCCGATTGATGACCCTCCTAGGGGATATACTGAAAAGATTCATCGTAACTCTCATTGGTTTCGAGGTCTAGCAGGACCTTTAGCAGATGTAGATTTCATTTTTGAGGCCAATTTGGCGTTTGATCACCGTATTTGGGCCAAGTACCAATTCTTCTCAAGAGAATTCGAAGGACTACAGAACACAGAAGATTTAACGCATGTTTGGGCAAGAGCTAGCTTCATAGAATATTTCAGTGATCCCTTGCCTAAACCCGACTTCTACAGATGCTATTACTCAATCACCACTTTGATAGCTTCGGAGAACAAGGATCTACCAAGAACATTCATTTTGTCGTCATTAGTAAATGATCCGCCATATAAGAGGTTTTACCTTTCTAAAGATCTGATTCGCGTTGCAATCAAGATCCATGGTACACACACTCCAACAAAACGAGAAAGGCTGGTTCCAGAGCCAATGAAATGTGGAGATGTTACTAAGTGGGAAGATATTTCAGCAATCACACCTGAACTCTCTAAACCGTTGAGGATATGTATGCAGCATTTTGCTTTCCCCGCTCAGGATAGATTCACCATGCCCCACAAACGCATCTGGTTTGGTTTATATTTAGCATGTACTGGACCACAAACAGTTGATCTGGCTAGCTAGATAATTGATCAGCTCTACCTTGCCCAATACAGATGGGAAAGAAAGAAGGTAATCAATGGATGTTGCGCTCTCACGCGTATTGTATATATGTGTTTGGCATACGATTTACCGATCGAGCGTGCAATGACAAGCGAGGAGTTGAAAGCATTCAAAGGGACAGCAAAGAAAGCTAGGAAGTCTAGCAAAGGACGAGCAAGAAAGCACATGAGAGGTATTATCCCATGCCTCCAAGTCCCCGAATCACCGTCATCACAGCCCTCTCCAGAACAATAGGAACCTACCACCACTGCAGTAGAAGTTCCCACCACTATTGGTGCGGAAGCTTTCTCTTTTCCGATACCCAACTTGGAAGCAGAGCCACTAGATACAACCTTTGATTTTGAAATGCAGGATGCTTTCTCCAATGAATTTCAGTTTTCAGAAGGACAGATATTTTCTCAAGAATATGAACGGCCAAGCTACCCGACCACGCCTCGAGACCAACCATAAGGACTAGTATCTAGTTCTGAGGACGAAAGAACAAAAACTGATGAAGATGATGGCGATGAAGAAGCCAGCCAGGGCACTCATGAATCCCAAGAACATGTGCAGACAGATGAACAAGGACAGCACACTGACACCCAGGGTGATACCAGTACGCATGAAGATGAAACCTTTGAAGCAGCAGCTTATACGCTAGCCATCAAAAAGTTGTATCGCACCATGGAGAAAGTTTGGGCACGTAAGAAGTTAACGGAGGAAGAGAGCCAAGCACTCATAGAGCAAGAACTTGTCTCAGGCGGTTTCAAAGAAGTATACATCAGAGGCTTCAGGGAACTTGTCAAATCAGTGGGATCCACTGAAGCCTTAAGATATTTGAAGAGGAAATCGTTACCGCAGTATGACCCTCGCAGGGTTCGCTTACTAACCAAACCTGGCAAATACATTCGTGTACCCACAGGTGCACAATCTTCAGAACAGGCCAGGGAAGCACGTCTGATCCCTGAAGGCTCATTGGCAAAAGACACCATTATCGTCGACTCCCCACCCCACACTACTACTGTACATACCACTGTAACCAAAGTACCCGCCACCCCAACTGCTCCTCTTTCACCTCCCGTATCTCCAATCTCCCCTGTACATCCGATCTCTCCCAGACCATCCACATCTTTGGATTGCGTTGTGGCAGAAGCCTTCCTTACTTCCATTCATCCAACAATTCCCGCAACCACCCAACCTAGTTTTCCTCCTCGAACGTCCACCTTTCTCTCTAGTCCAATTTTCTACCCATCCTTCCCGTCCTTCCCCACACCTCCAAGACCCCTTTTCCCATTCCCACCTCCATTAACCTTCTCCCCAGTCTCTCCCCCTCGACCCACCGTCATTCTTCTCTCCCCTTTCCACCAAGGAGTACACGAGAACCCCTCTGTAAATTACTCTTCAACCTTTGAAGACCCTGTATTTACACCCACGCACACACCCACTCTCACGCCATTGTTCACGGTCACCGCACTTGATACCACATCCAACGACATGGATATATCACCACCCACCGCACCACCGCTCACATCATTCATGGCACAACCATATTTAGGCACTTCACTTTTCTCCACAATAACCACGGCATCCACTTTCCCACCCCCATTCCCCATTCCCCTTGCATCTACACCTACTGCATCTTCACTTAGCACACCATTAATATTATCACCCACCATAGACACAGCACTTCGACAGATGTTCATGTGTATGACTCAAGTTAAGAGATGAGTTCACATCTCTTGGAAATAATTATCAGCAGCTGCAGAAGACAACGAATGATTTACAGTCGCAGTTCAATTCACTGACCATCGAGAATGCCTCATTGAACACCCGCTACCAAGAGCTACGAGAGGCATATCACAAATTTGAACTAGAAAGTGAAGAAAAGACGAAAGAGGCTATCACAGATATTGATAACTTGTTAAGGGCACAGACTATTCGCAATGCAACGCTCACTAGGAACATGGGCTTACTCAGACGACACTTGGCAGCAGCAAAAGAAGAGAACCAACATTTACAGGAACAAAACAGAGAGAATTTAGAAGCTGCCCTGGATCAACCAGACCAACCATTAAGCCCCAGTCGCTTCAAGGCCGTGCCCTTAGAATCTATGAAAATGTTGTTAGATGATCATGTCAGATTGTTAGATGAGTACAACAGCATGAACAAGGAGTTTCAGAAGCTCAAAGATGAACACAAGATATTGCAGTTAAGAGTACCAATACCACAAGGACTACCAGCTCCTGCAGACCCATCTCCTGACATCCTAGAGGAACTCAACGCATTACGGGCCCAGGTATCAACTCTTCAATCACAGATAGCTATATATGAAGCACCCCCCAGGCCACGCTCCCCACCGGAACTACCCGCAGAGGAAGAAATAGTAACCATTCCGGTGGAGGAAACTTTTGAAGAAGCATATGAACCCCAACCTATCCCAAGCGGACGCGTCACGGTAGAATGCCAGATGACTTTCGAACTTCCAACTCCCGCATGGATGAAGATGATTGAAGAACTGGGAAAAACCCACTTAGCTAGGGTAGAGGCGCAGTTACACGCAATGGCAATGATTGAAGAACGCATTTTATAATCCCCCTACTTTGCTCACTTGGCCCCACGCAGATACATATCTTGGCATGAGCTACAGTATAAACCTTATTTTATGTTAATGGCGGAATATCAGTTGGCCATAGACAAAGAAACAGGCAAGAAACCCTCTCACGCTACTCAGTTTGAGTCTGACGATTTACCAACAGACGTGCAGCAAGGAGAAATCTATCAACCAGAGTGGCGCAAGGATCTCTTACAGAATTATCCAGAGATGATGAGTACATGGGCCAAGGCACCACTACACTTAAAATACAACCCATGTTGGGGACCAGTGCCACGTCGTCGCTCCTGGAAGGCATTTGCGATTAAAGTATAGAATAACAAGCAATGCCAGGACTGGTTAAACTACCCATACTTCACTCCACCCACAGGACCACCTATAGTTGGATACATGATGGCCACGATTCGCCACTGGCTCCCTCGCTTGAAACATATGGACGATATAGCAGTGCACATGATTGTAAAGATATTTGACATGATGCAGATGGTTTTTAAAGTCTTTAGACGCGTCAAGGCACGACATGTAAACACCCCGGGCTTCAAGCATGGTAACCCCGCCATCAAATGAACCACAACCCATTGATTGGAAGAAACTCGAGGCAGATCTGGCCCAAGGAATTTGC
This sequence comes from Ceratopteris richardii, assembly GCA_020310875.1. Lineage (NCBI taxonomy): Eukaryota > Viridiplantae > Streptophyta > Polypodiopsida > Polypodiales > Pteridaceae > Ceratopteris > Ceratopteris richardii. The sequence goes on from CM035416.1 coordinate 198,699,948, forward strand.
ATATCAAAACACACCCTCGCTCAGGAACTACTCCAGAATTACATCCGACAGACCTCACAACAAGGGTCTGTCGCGGATGATAGAAGCGAGAGGGAGGAGGGTGTTGGTAGTAGCCAGAGGCATAGAAGACGCGGAAGCATGTAAAGACAGATCACGGGGTCAGTCGAATCAATTTTTCAAAGATTTATGTTTTATAAATACTTTTCAAAACCTCCAATAGTGATTTTCATCACTTTTGTAATATATGTAACATAGAAAAACCCTTTTTGTAATTTATAGCTCCATTTTGTGCAAGCCGAGGAGTCCTCGAGCTTGAGGAGCTTAGGTAGAATAAGCATACCAATTTTGATTATTTTTAGACACCGTTTACCCTTTCAAACAGCATCTAGGACCTATTTTTTAACTATGTCGGTCACTAGATGTGAAACCGGTCAAAACTAGTCTAGAATCTATAAAAAGAGCTAGAGAGCTCATTTTTCAGGTTAGCTTGTTGGAGTAGAGAAGAGCTTAGAGCTATTTTGAGCTTGTAAGAGTGTTCTTGAGCAATAGAGTTGATTTCTCACCTTCCATTGTGTCTTGCTTGTCTCTTCATAGTGTGTGTGTATGTGTGTGTGCATCTCTATGCTTCTCACCTTCACTCTCACTTCATCTCCCATTCACAATCTTCATATCACTCCTATCTCTTCCGCGGATTGACATTAAGGAGGTGGAGCTTCTTAACGTGGTTCTCACCATTGTGCTAGAGCAACACTGATCAACTAGGAAGCATTAGAGAAGTGATAGATGAAGAAAAACTTTTAAGGCAAGTCATCAATGGCCTGAAGGCAGATGACAAGTGGGAAGCCTTTACAACAACAATGGATCTATACATGGATATGCATGTACCAAATTTCAATACACTCATGGGACAACTACTTACTCAAGAGGCCAAGCTCATGAAGAATGGAGAAGGTTCCAAAGGTAATCAATCTTCTGCTTTGTATACTGATAAAAGTAAAGCCAAAGACAACCAAGGAAAAGGAAAGAAAGTAGATGATGAAGATGGTACACACCAAGCTAACTATGCAGGTAGAGGAAGACATGGTAGAGGTAGAGGCAGAGGAAGAAGACAAGGTAAAGGCAGACCCCAACAATCTAATCCTTGTTCTATTTGTGGATTAACTAATCATACAATAGAGAATTTCTTTAGGAATTCCAAGAATCAAAGAGGTAGAAGCTACAACAGAGGAGGTTATGGCAACTCAAGAGGAAGGTTCAACAATTTTCATGGCAACCACAACAACTACAACAATTCAACCTACCAAGGAGGATACAAAGGGAGTAGAGATTACAACAATTACATAGAATACTCAAATCAAGAAGACTCTCTAGTTGTCATGAATATGACAATGTCACAAGGTAAATCTGATGAGCATGTTTTCTACATAGATTCAGGTTGCTCAAATCATGTCGTAGGAAATGTGGCACTCCTATGTGTTGGATGTGATGGCTGGATACAATCAACAGATTAAGCTGGTGCTGCTAGACCTGCTTCACACCTGCCCTCTTTTCTCTTCAGATATGGTTTGAAGACTCCTTGAGCTTCCAAATGACACCAAGAAACTATATATGTGCTTTACAAAATGATTGAGTAATGATCAAATCAAAACAGATAAGTTTGAACCTTCATAAGTCCAAAAACTTGCTATTTCTGTACTGACACCTGCTCAGTCCTAAGCTCAGTGTGTCCAGCACACTTACAATTGGTCTAATTCCTTCTGGGAGTATTAAATTAACTTAACAAGCTACCATTAGCAAGTTAAATCACTCCAAATGATAAACTATACACTGAGCATGATGTTTAGCAAAATTAGGGACACCCCCGACTTTTTAGGAATCACACAGAAATATACCAGTGATCACTTCGACAGCGATTTCTCCCAATTGACTGAATAGATTGACTTGAAACTTTGTAGTGTTGTAGAATGCTTTGAGCTGATTCCAATGAGCCCTTGATCATCAAATTTGGTTCAGTAGATCTTGAGATATGCTCTGTTGAAGTTGACAGACTTGGAGGTAGTCACTCAGAGAAAACACAGAGTAAAAACTATGAGTATATGTATTGATACTATCAAATGTACATTCCCATTGGCATGTAGAATGATGCCCAATGGTACTCAGAGGTGTAGGCTAGGTAGTAGCTCTCACACACTCACAAATATGCTTGGATTAGTCTCGGGAAGAGTGTCCTGAAACCCGCGACTTTTACATTGGTTTTTATAGAAGCTTTTGAATGAATTTGAATTTGAATTCAAATTAAAGCTCCCTTGATTCTCTCCACTAGACTTAGGGAGATATTCCCTCAACTAAAATCATCTAACTTTTCCACGACTCTAGTCTAGTAGGTATGATTACAATGTTTGATAAAGTCACATGGACTTTTACATGAGATAAAAGTAAGAATCAATAAGACTAGGTTCACATGATTATTGACTCTTGTGAATGTATCATCCATGGGTTCAATCTTTTATGCTTTCCAAGGGTTCAATAGTCCAAGCTTCATGTTGGGTCTTCAAAGGCACACAACAATGCCAAGTGTTATGGCTTGTTTGTACCAACAGCTCCCCCTCAAGCCAAACACTTGCTTGAGTCTTCATCTTTAGTCTTCAATGATATCCTGTAATCCAATCATGGATTTAAACCTGCATAGCTTGCTCCCATCCAAAGCTTTTGTAAGCAAATCTGCACATTGAATATTAGTGGATACATATGATAATTGAATTTCTTTGCTTAGTAATTTCTCCCTCACATAGTGGTAATGAACTTCTATGTGTTTTGTCCTAGCATGATACACAGGATTAGCAGCTAAATGAAGTGAACTTGTGTTATCACCAAATATGATAGGTGGCCTTGTGTATAGGCCCAATTCTGAATAGAGTAACTTTAACCATATTGCTTCTTGAGTAGCATTGGCTAGCCCTCTGTATTCTGCCTCAGTAGATGATAGAGCCACTGTGGGTTGTTTCTTGGATGACCAAGAATTTGGTTTATCACCTGCAAAGCATATGTAACCAGATGTACTCCTCCTGTCATCCTTGCAACCTGCCCAATCTGCATCTGAGTATACCTTGATATCAATGTCTGATGAATATGGGTAATACAGACCATGATTTTGTGTTCCCTTTAGGTACTTTACTATCTTCTTGGCTGCCTCCAAATGTGGTACTCTTGGCTTGTGCATAAATTGGCTAAGTACACTAACACCATATGAGATATCAATCCTAGTTAAGGTAGCATAATTGAGACTACCTACCAAACTTTGGTAACCTGTAATATCCTTGAGTTCTTCTCCTTCATGTGCACTGAGTTTGTGGTTGACCTCCATAGGAATGTTTGAGACTTTTGCTTCCTGCAAATTAAACTTCTTGACCATGTCCTGAATGTACTTCTTCTGAGTAATGAATATACCTGAATTTGTGTAGACCAATTCAAGCCCTAGGAAGTACTTCAATAATCCAAGATCATTGATCTTGAATTCCTTCATCATTTGACCTTTGATGTGTCTAATTCCTTGAACATCATTTCCTGTAATAATGATGTCATCAACATAGACACACAAGTATATTACCTCTGAGTTGTTCTTCTTTATGAATAATGAAGTATCTGCTTTACTCATCACAAATCCTTGATCCAATAGATAGGTTGTCAACCTATAGTTCCATGCTCTAGGTGCCTGCTTCAATCCATACAGAGCTTTCTTCAATTTGCAAACATGATTTACCTTATTGGGATCCTCATAGCCAGGTGGTTGTGACATGTAGACCTCTTCAGATATCCATCCATTCAAGAATGCATTCTTCACATCCAATTGGTACATGTTCCAATTTTTGGATGCAGCTACACTCACCATAATTCTGATAGTTGGCATCTTTGCCACAGGAGAAAATGTCTCCTCATAATCAATACCTTGGGTTTGTGCAAAACCCTTGGCTACCAACCTAGCTTTGTACCTGCTTATTGTACCATCTGAGTTCCTTTTGAGTTTGTAGATCCATCTGGATCCTATGACCTTCATGGAGTCCTTCTTGGGTACCAAGTCCCAAGTATCACTCTCCTTGAGAGCCTCCATTTCTTCATCCATTGCTTCCTTCCATTCTGGTTTAGTAATAGCTTCCTCAAATGTACCTGGTTCTTCACTTAAGATGTCCTTTGCAAGATATACAGAGTGCTTGGTTACAAGTGAAGTATCATAACCATACCTAATAGGTTTCTTCCTTTCCCTTGAAGATCTCCTCATAGCTTGAGTTGAGGATTCTGGATTGTCTTCAAGTTGCTTCATCTTCATCTTCCCTTTTGATTTCCAAGCTTTGAACTCTTCAATGTTGATGGTGTCTTCATCATCTGAGCTTGTGTCCTCATTCTGAGTTGGTTCTTGCCTGACAAGCTTTGGAAAGTCTTCTTCCATATCATAAGGTAGGCTAACTTTCCTGCACTCATTATCATACCATGAATCATTTTCATCAAAGATTACATCTCTGCTTACCTTGAAGCCTTTGTTTGAGGGGTTATAGAACCTGTATCCTTTCTAATTCAAATCATAACCAATAAAGATACACTTCTCAGCCTTAGGGTCTAGCTTTCCCCTTACCTGTGAGGGAATATGCACATATGCAACACACCCAAAGATCTTGCAATGATCCAGAGAAGGTCTCTTACCATGCCAAGCCTCATAGGGTGTCATTCCATCAAGTGTCTTTGATGGCAACCTGTTGATCAAGTATGTGGCAGTAGATACACTCTCTGCCCAAAGATAATTTGGTAGTTTCTTCTCATTAAGCATAGACCTAGCTGTCTCCACAATGATTCTATTTCTTCTTTCAGCTACTCCATTTTGTTCTGGAGAGTACCTTGTGGTAATCTCCCTCTTGATGCCTCTTTCCTGCAAGAAGTCTTCAAAGTCATTGGAGAAGTATTCTCCACCACCATCAGACCTTAACCTCTTCAAATGTCTACCTGTTTGATTCTCTACTAATGCAAGATACCTTTTGAAGCAATTAAATACTTCATCTTTATGTTTCATGAAGTACAAGACAGTCCATCTGCTATAATCATCTATAAAAGATACATAGTACCTTGATCCAGATATGGATGGTTCCTTGCTTGGTCCCCAAACATCTGTATGCACCAATTCCAAGTAATCTTCATGCATAAATCCTTTCTTGTTATATGGCAACCTGTGTGACTTACCAAATTGACAAGCCCCACACTTGTATATCATGTGTTGCTTGGATACATTAGGTATCCCAAGCACACATTGATCTCTGCTCATCTGCTTTATGGTTCTCTCTCCAATGTGACCCAATCTCTTGTGCCACATCTCTAATTCTGATAGGGTTTGGTCCCTATAGTTGTACAAGGCAATACTTTTAGTATCCTCAAGTTCAAAGGTAAACAATCTACCTGACTTCTCTCCCTTGGCTATCCTTCTGAATCCATGTCTTGGATCCTCCACATATGCACCATGTTGAGTGAACCTGACCTGTAGACCTTTTTCAACAATCTGACCTACACTCATCAGATTCTTGGTGATTGTTGGAACATACAATACTCTGCTTAGCAAATTCTGATTACCATCACTTGTTTTGACATTACCTACTTTAACCACTGAGTGTTTAGTGTCATCACCTGTCTGCACTTGATGCTTGCCTTTAGGTTCTTCCAAATCAGAGAGTAGGGCAACATTCCCAGCTACATGGTTAGAGCAACCTGAATCAATATAGAACAAATGATCATCATTGATACCTGATTTAGATGTCATGTTCATAATCAACAAGGAATCATCTTGATCCTCTGCATAATTGTTGTAATCCTTTCTGTTCCTATATCCTCCTTGATAATTGCCATTGTGATTGTAGCTATTGTTGTAATTGTTGTTGTAGTTATTGTTGTAGCCTTGAGATTGATTGAATCTGCCTCTGCCTTGGAAGTATCCTCCTCTTTGGTGACCTCTTCCTCTTTGGTTCTTGTAGTTTTTGTAGCATTCATCTGTAGTATGATTAGACAAGCCACAAATATTGCATGGAGATTGATTATAGGGTCTCCCCCTACCAGACTTACCTCCTCTGCCCCTACCTCTAGATGATCTACCTCTCCCTGCATAGTTTGCTTGGGAGGTGGATCCTTCATCATCAACCTTCTTGCTTTTACCCTTATCTTTAGACTTCTTATCTGTATATAGGGCAGAGGGATTGTTACCTTTTGATTGCTCTCCATTCTTTGTGATCTTGGCTTCATGTGTGAAGAGTTGTCCAATCAGAGTGGTTAGATCAGGTGCTTGGATGTCCATGTACAAGTCCATTGCAGTGGTAAAGCTTTCCCATTTGTCATCTGCTTTGAGTCCATTAATCACTTGTCTGACTATTTGCTCTTCTTCAATCTCTTCTCCAACACTTGCAAGTTGATCTGCTATATCTTTGACTTTGGTGACAAAATCTGAAACACATTGTTTTGATTGCTTCCTAAGAGTTGTAAACTCAATCCATAGCTGATTCTTTCTGGCCCTTGTGCTTGATGAGAAGTATGTTGACAAGGTCTCCCAAGTCTCCTGGGAAGTCTTACAGTTCCTAACATGAGGTAGAAGGAAATCAGAGATAGAGTTTAGAAGATATGACCTTGCTAAAGCATCTTTAGCACACCATTGATTAAGTCTCTCATGCTCATCCTTTGTAGGTAGGCCTCTGGTTTTGAATGAGGGCAACTCCTCATCTCCTGATATGTATCCATACAAGCTTCTCCCTTGTAGATAAGTCTTCATTCTTAATGACCATGCCTGGTAGTTATTCCTATCCAATTTGTCAATAAAGGAAGGGAAACCATCACCCATGATTACCTTGTTTGCTCTGATACCACTGTTGGATGTGATGGCTGGATACAATCAACAGATTAAGCTGGTGCTGCTAGACCTGCTTCACACCTGCCCTCTTTTCTCTTCAGATATGGTTTGAAGACTCCTTGAGCTTCCAAATGACACCAAGAAACTATATATGTGCTTTACAAAATGATTGAGTAATGATCAAATCAAAACAGATAAGTTTGAACCTTCATAAGTCCAAAAACTTGCTATTTCTGTACTGACACCTGCTCAGTCCTAAGCTCAGTGTGTCCAGCACACTTACAATTGGTCTAATTCCTTATGGGAGTATTAAATTAACTTAACAAGCTACCATTAGCAAGTTAAATCACTCCAAATGATAAACTATACACTGAGCATGATGTTTAGCAAAATTAGGGACACCCCCGACTTTTTAGGAATCACACAGAAATATACCAGTGATCACTTCGACAGCGATTTCTCCCAATTGGCTGAATAGATTGACTTGAAACTTTGTAGTGTTGTAGAATGCTTTGAGCTGATTCCAATGAGCCCTTGATCATCAAATTTGGTTCAGTAGATCTTGAGATATGCTCTGTTGAAGTTGACAGACTTGGAGGTAGTCACTCAGAGAAAACACAGAGTAAAAACTATGAGTATATGTATTGATACTATCAAATGTACATTCCCATTGGCATGTAGAATGATGCCCAATGGTACTCAGAGGTGTAGGCTAGGTAGTAGCTCTCACACACGCACAAATATGCTTGGATTAGTCTCGGGAAGAGTGTCCTGAAACCCGCGACTTTTACATTGGTTTTTATAGAAGCTTTTGAATGAATTTGAATTTGAATTCAAATTAAAGCTCCCTTGATTCTCTCCACTAGACTTAGGGAGATATTCCCTCAACTAAAATCATCTAACTTTTCCACGACTCTAGTCTAGTAGGTATGATTACAATGTTTGATAAAGTCACATGGACTTTTACATGAGATAAAAGTAAGAATCAATAAGACTAGGTTCACATGATTATTGACTCTTGTGAATGTATCATCCATGGGTTCAATCTTTTATGCTTTCCAAGGGTTCAATAGTCCAAGCTTCATGTTGGGTCTTCAAAGGCACACAACAATGCCAAGTGTTATGGCTTGTTTGTACCAACACTATGAGATTTAGAAGATCCAAGGAACAAGCATGAAGTGCAAACAGGTGATGATACATGGCATCTGGTGGAGAAGATAGGAAATGTAAAAGAACCTGATGGAAACATCAACCTAGTTAGCAAGGTACTCTATGTCCCTACCATCACAAAGAATTTGATAAGTGTAGGACAGATTGTGGAGGAAGGCCTACAAGTTAGGTTCACAAAATGAGGAGCATTTGTTGTAGATCCAAGTCAAGGATTCAAGAGGATTGCAAAGGGTTAAAAGACAGGTAGATTATTCACATTTGAATTACAAGAGTCAAACATTCACAAAATTGGAAGTATGGCACAAAAGGTTAGCACATATTGGTGAAAGATCATTAAAGCAAATTTCCAGGGACCAAAGTGTACTTGGACTCCCTAATCTTTCAAAAAAACACATGATTTATAAGTGTAGTGCATGTCAATTTGGAAAGTCTCACAGGTTACCATTCCTGAAGAGAGGATATATGCATGGAGATCTCTTGGATTTGGTTCATACAGATGTATGGGGACCTAGCAAGGATGCTTCAATATCTCGATCAAGGTATTATGTCTCCTTCATTGATGATTGCAATAGATGGACTATACTATACTTTATGAAACACAAGCATGAAGTCTTTTCATGCTTCAAAAGATATTTAGCTCTTGTGGAGAACCAAACAGGTAAAACACTATTTAGGCTAAGGTTAGATGGAGGGGGAGTACTTCTCCCTTGAATTTGACTCCTTTCTTCAAGAGAGGGAAATCAAAAGAGAGATTACTACAAGGTACACTCTTGAACAAAATGGAGTGGCAGAGAGAAGGAATAGGGCAATTGTTGCAGTTGCAAGGTCTATGTTAAATGAAAAGCACTTATCTAATTATTTATCGATTGAGGTTATATCCACATCCACTTATTTTGATTAACAAGTAACCTTCAAAATCACTTGATGGCATGACACCATATGAGGCTTGGAGTGGAAGAAGATCGAGCCTGGATCATTGTAAAACTTTTGGATGTATTGTTTATGCTCATGTTCCTTCACAGATTAGAGGAAAGATGGATCCAAAAGCTGAAAGATGTGTGTTAATTGGATATGGCAACAATCAAAAAGGCTAGAGGCTATACAACCCAACAAGTAAAGGATTCTTGGTGAGTAGAGATTTAGTGTTTGATGAGAATAGTTCTTGGTATGAAGACTCATGCAGTAAGATCAAGTCACCTTATGATCTTGAAGAAGATTTTCCCAAACTTGTCAAGGATAACCCTTCTAAAATTGAATAACATGATACCTCAAAAGATGATGAAGCATCTCAGATTGAAAACTCAAAATATGAAAGTCTAAAGGTAAAGCTAAAATGCAGGAACTCGGACAAGAGGCAGAATCATCACATCATGGCCTACAGAGGTCCATGAGGGAGAAAAGAAAACTAGAGAGGTATGGGTTTCATACTTCTCATGTTACTAAACATTCAATCTATCTAGCACAAGACATAGAAGCAAAGAAGAAATCAGAATGGATGAAAAAGTTCAACATGCAAGATTGCAGGATTGCAGGATTGCAGGTACTCCAATGGAGTTTAATCATAAATTGAGCTCACATGAAGGTGAACTGATAGAAGATATCATGGGTTATCAAAGTCTTGTGGGTAGTTTGAACTATGCCACATTGACAAGAGTAGATATATGTTATAGTGTGAGTGTGCTAAGTCAATTTATGCACACACCAAGGAAACCCACATGGAAGCTGCCAAGAGGATACTCAAATATCTCAAACAAACCATGAATGAAGGGTTATACTACCTTTATGTATCTGATTTAAGTCTAAAGTTGTTCTCTGATGCAAATTGGGCTGGTTCCAAGGAAGACAGGAGAAACACCTCAAGCTACCTTACTTTTGCAGGGTCAAAACTTGTCTCATGGGTTCTAAGAAGAAACCCACAATTTCTCTCTCTTCTACTGAAGCTGAATATAGAGGTCTTTCTACAGCTACTCAAGAAGCAATGTGGATGAAGACACTATTTACAGATCTTGGATTGGAGATTGGAACTCCAAGTATTTTTGGTGACAACATGAGTTCCATTCACTTGGTTGCCAATCCAATTTTCCATGCAAGGACTAAACATATTGAAGTACATTACCACTATGTAAGAGAGAAGATTGTAAGAAAGGAAATTCAGATATCATAGGTGTCAACTCATCAACAATGTGCAGACATTTTAACCAAGGCATTAGATGGAACACAACTCAATAAATTCAAAGGTATGATTGGTTTGCAGGTAATCTTGGAAGATTGAAGAACTCAAGCTTACTTGACTTGAGGGGGAGCTGTTGGAACAAGTTCATGGCAAGTCCAAGTGTTGGCTTGAGTCTTCAAATGTCATAAAAGCTTGAAGCAAATACTAAAGATTTGAAGAGTTCACTTATGAACTCACCCTTGTAACTCTTTGACTATTTACTTGACATAAAAGTGAAGGAATCAAAAGTGCTTGAATCCAGTTGATGAGAAGGGAAAGAAAGCCACAAACTCATGATTGAGTTAGTTCAGAACCAATCACTAAGAGTTAGGAAAAGTGATTTAGGTGAGCAAGATTCAAATTCAAAATCTTGGCTCCAATCATCACTATATATACATGACTTTTTAGTCATGGAAATACATAGTCATTAGCTGAGCTTCTTGCCATATCAGAGTGTGATCTCAAGGCACACATATATACCATTAAGTCCATTGTAATTTAAATTCAATATACATTTGTTTTCATGATCATATGTGACCATATCTTCATGCCTATATGAGTGTACTGTTCATTGCCATACTTCTTAGTTTTTCAGTCAAGTTGCAGAGATGGTTTCTCTGAGCATGGTGCATTATTGTCCGTGATTTAAATTGGTAATGTTAGTTCTCTATGTCTACTATATAATCCCAAAGTTTTGTGGCATTTGGATTTCTCAATCGTGAGATATATTCATTAGAAGTCACCTATATCTTTGCATCTTCTACTTCCCGGATTACATACCTAACTTGCTAAAATTATTTTTCTTAGTATGGTCAATCATTTTTTATGAAATAACTCCCAATAGGTTGCATTGTTTCCTAATTAGACTTTTCTAAAAGCTCTCTACTCAATTGCAATCAGAGAATGATCACTGAGTGAAATATTGAAGCCTACATTACCAAAATAGAAAGTTTCTTCATGTTGACTCTTAGTCAAACTTGTGTGTTTTGATTCATCTTTTTGAGAGTGATATTCCTTCTTTTTGCAGCTTCAACCATACCTTTGTACTCAGCCTCTGTGGATGATAAAGCAACTATGTGTTGCTTCTTTGAACACCATGAAATTAACTTATCTCCCACATAACACAAGTATCCATAAGTTGATCTCCTATCATTAGGATTACCTACCCAATCTGTATCATTATATATCTTGATGTTTGTATTTGATGTAAAACCATAATACAAACCTTCTTTGAGTGTGCCCTTAATGTACCTCAACACTCTGTCTTGCAACCCAATGTTCTTTCCTAGGACAATGCATGAATTGAGATAATACTCCAACTGCATATAACAAGTCAGGCCTAGTTAATGTAGCATAGATCAGACTACCAACCAAACTTTGATATAGTTTCATGTCCTTGAATTCTTCTCCTCCATATCTGCTCAATTTGTGATTCACCTCCATTGGAGTAGGTGCTACCCTGCAATCATCCATCTTAAACTTGATCAACAAGTTTCTCAAATACCTTTCTTGAGTTACATACACTCCATGTTGAGTGTACGAGATCTCCATGCCCAAGAAATATGACAAGTCTCCCAAGTCACTAATCTTGAACTCTTTCTCCATTTGTTTCTTTAGGCTTTGAATTCCTTTCTCATCTGTACCTGTAAGAATTATATCGTCAACATATATGCACATGTAAATGAAACCATCATCACTTGCTTTGACAAGCAAACTACTATCTGCTTTAGATACTTGAAAACCAAGTTCTTACAAGAACTTCACAAGTCTATAATTCCATGCCCTTGGGGCCTGCTTCAAACCATACAAAGCTCTCTTGAGCTTACATACATGATCTGGATACCTTTCATTTCTGAATCCTTGTGGTTGCTCCATGAAAACATCATCTGAAATATAACCATTTAGAAAAGCATTCTTCACATCTAATTGACATAATTTCCAACCTTTACAAGCAACAATAGCTATGAGTGTTCTGATGGTTGTCATCTTTGCCAAAGGTCTATAGGTCTCATCATAATCTATACCATATGTCCGAGAAAACCCTTTCACAACAAGTCTAGCTTTATACCTAGACACACTTCCATCTGCAAACCTCTTTGTCTTGTAGACCCATTTGCATCCAATGATCTTCTGACTATTTGGTTTAGGAACCAAATCCCATGTCTCATTCTCCATCAATGCATCATACTCTTCTTGCATAGCTTTCTCCCAATTTTCCTTACCTTTTGCCTCTTCATATGTAGAAGGGTCTTCATCTGCCTTTATCATATAAGCATAATCTTTGGTAGCCAAAAAAGAAGTGTCATAGCTATACCTTGTAGGTTGCCATTTGTATCTTAATGACCTTCTAAGTTATCCACTCCTTGAGGTTTCTGGTTCATCACATTCTTGATCAAACCTTGGCACTTCTTCAACTTCAACCTATACTTCATTGTTCTCCTCTTCATCAAATATCTGAACCTTTGATTTACCTTTCTTCTGATTCACAACTTCCTCATCACCTGCATAAATATTGATTGTACCTTCCTCATCACCTGCATACCAAGTACCTTGCTCATCAAATGTAACATCCTTTGACACAAGGAATTGTTTTGTGGATGGACTCCACAACCTATATCCCATCTGCTTATCATCATATCCAATGAACACATACTTATCATCTTTAGGTTCCAATTTGTGCCTCAATTGAGATGGCACATATGCATATGCCAAACATCCAAACACTTTGCAATGATCTAGGGTAGATCTCTTACCCCACCATGCCTCATATGGTGTCATACCCTGCAAAGCTTTACATGGTAATCTATTGACCAAATATGTAGTTGTATTTACAGCCTTAGCCCACAAATAATTTGGGCAATTTTTCTCCTTCATCATGGATCTTGCAAACAAAATACGAGTTCTATTCCTCCTTTCTGCTACACCATTTTTTTGAGGAGAGTACCTGCAAGTAATTTCCCTTTTTATACCTGAATTCCACAAGTAATCACTGAACTCATTAGAGAAATACTCTCCCCCTCCATCTGACCTTAGTCTCTTCAATTTTTGACCTGTAATTCTTTCTACATACACATGATAATGCTTAAATGTATTAAATACCTCTGACTTATCTTTGATCACATAGATAGTGATCCATCTGGTAGAATCATCAACATAAATCACATAATACCTTGAATCATTGATACTGAAATCCTTTGATGGTCCCCACACATCTATGTGTACCAACTCAAGCTTCTCTGAATACATAAAACCATGCTTGGAATAAGATTGCGTATGAGCCTTACCTAATTGACATGCCTCACATCTGTATGTCATATGTTGACCTGCAACATTAGGCAATCCAAGCACTGAACCATTGTTAACCATATCTTTAATGCCTCTTTCATTAAAATGTCCAAGACTTTTGTGCCAAAGATCTAGCTCAGAGATCTTATGTCCTCCATAAGTGAACGAGGCATGACCAACATTACCTTGAAGCTTCAATGTGAACAATCTTCCTTCTTTCTTCCCTGAAAAAATTTGTTTATACCCATTGCTAGGGTCTTCCACAAAAACTCCTTCATTAGTGAACCTAACTTCATAACCTTTTTCAACAATTTGTCCTACACTTATCAGATTCTTTGGAATTGTAGGAACATACAAAACCTTATTCAAGAGAGTACTTCCATCCTTTTCCTTCACTGATCCAAGTGACTTCACATTGTGCTTTGTATTGTCACCTATTTGAACTACATGATTAGTTACCTTATTCTCCAAATTAGTCATCAAAGCTATGTTGCCACTCAGGTGATTGCTACACCTTGATTCAATGTAGAAGACTCTTTGGTCTTCACTTTGCCTTTCACAAGTTGCATTCCTTATCAATGTTGAATCCTTCTTCTGATCTGAAGTATAATTGTAGTAGGTATTGTTGTATTGTTGACTTTGGAATCCTCTACCTGCACTTCTTGACTTTGGAATCCTCTACCTGCACTTCTTCCAAAGTAACCTTTACTACCTCTACCTCTGAAATTACCTCTTTGATTTTTGCCACCTCTTCCTCTTGAATTAAAGTTCTGATTATATCCACCATTATTCTGAGTATTATGCCAACAATCATGAGCTAAGTGATTTGTCTTACCACAAATCCAGCAAACTTTGACTCCATCTTTATTACTTCTACCTCTTCCTCTACCTTTGCCACCTCCTCTTCCTCTTAAGAAGTTAGCTTGGCTAGTTTTACCTTCATCTTCATTTGCTTGTTGCTTACCTTTGTTATTCTTCTTCTTATCCTTTGAATACATTGCTTGACCTGCACTTTTATCGACATCCTGCTCAAAGGTTAGCATGTGTCCTAGCAACTGATTTAAATAAGGAGTAAAATGATATAGTGATAATTCAGTAGACAAAATGAATGGCTTCCATTTGTCATCACCTCTCAAACCTATGAGGATTTGCCTTACCAATTTATCCTCCTCAATATCTTCATCAACTGCTCCTAATGCATCTGCAATATCCTTCATCCTTGTTACATAATCTGAAATGGATTGAGAGGCCTTCTTCTTGAATGTGGTAAACTCTGCCCACAAGGATGCCTTCCTTGACTTTGTGGTGTTTTGGAAATGCTCCTCCAAAGCATTCCATATAAGGCCTATTCAAGAAATTTGGGAATTATTCAAGTCCCATTTATATTACTTATTGTGTTTACTTGTTAAATTTTAGGTCCACCTTCATACCCCATTTACAATAAAATTATCCTCAATATTAAAGTGTCAATTTAATATACTCTAATCAAGAGATAATAACATGTTTTAGTGTGTGAATGAGTCAAAATGTAAAACATTGAGACACAAAGAACTGTCTCAAAATCCTGTGTAATTCCCATTTTTCCTGAATAGGCCTTATATATCACTTGCACTTTCGAGACCTCTAATGCGAGGTAGCAAGTAGTCATTAACTCCCATATAGAAATGCTCCTAGCTTGAGCATCTCTCTTCATCCAAGTCTTCAAATCTGACAATTCATCCCTAGTTGGAACACTAGGATCTCTAAACTGAGGCTTTTCTTCTTCTCCTGTGATATAACCTATCAAGTCTTTGCTCATAAGATGAGCTTCCATTCTCATTGACCATGCTAGATAGTTCTCTCTATCCGATTTCTCTATCTGAAGAGAATCTCCCATCCTTTCTTCACCTGTGTATTAAATCCTTCAAGCTTTATGAGGAATAAGGTTACCTTTGCTTCGAATGATACTCCTTTTGTCTTCCTTGATATCTTCTGACCTTCTTCTCAAGCTTTGCTTTCACCTTTTGGATCTTCAATTGTTGAATTCTTTATGAGTGCAGCAGTCGGGCTCCTCCTTTCTTCAATTTTGATGCTTCCTGCTATGATACCACTTATGGAGAGTGTTAATATCCAAAAGAACAAGTTATCCTTGAAGTTAGAGCACCTCTATATCAAGAATAACTTAAAACCTTCACCAATTTGGAGGATGAATACTCAACTACCAAAATCTTGAACAAATTGTGAAGAAGATGACTACACAGAAAGTTTGCTGCACATAACTCACTCATTGACTTATCAAAAGTGTAACGTTTTTTATAAAAATTTGCACAAGCTGTCAGCTATAATTTGCGCACCTCCTCCAAGTTAAATCATTCCAAAAGACTCAGTAGATCTTGAGAAATGATCTCAACAAGTCACCTATGTAAAAATTGTAGTTCTTTACAGTCGACTTTGACACCTGTAACTTCTAAAGCTTGGTTCTCCCAAACGAGAACCCCTTTAAGCAAATGCTTTTAGCCATAGATGGCTTACCTTCCAACTTCAATTTTGACTCCTCACTTGTGCAAAACTTTACACTGTGCACTGAGAACTGACCATTTCTTTGATCATCGAGATTGTGCCTGTTTCAGAAGACACTCAACACTTCCTCACATATGAATGTTCCTACACATAATTCTCACAGCCTGTTTACAATTAGGCTCTCAAAATTTAACTATAGACTCATTAACTATGGAAATACACCTACAAAAGGATTCTTGAATTGATCAAGCACAGAAGGAGAACACAAAGAAAAATCGGGCGCAAATTTTCTTCATTACCCAAAAGTTTTACATCTAAATGAGAGAGCTATCTTACTCACTTCACAAGTGTCTAATGACTTCTAATCCTCTTCAATTCTTGTTCTCTCACACTCTCTCTCATATTTGCCCTGACATTTTTCCTTGTATATATAGGTGAAATATGTACAAGCTCATAACCATACAAAAGTATAAGTGAGCTAACTCTAAGTTAATGTACATATGTATACATATCTTCATTCTCTGAACATATACTTTCTTCATGCTTCATGTCTTGATCTTTTCTTCAGTCCTTGACTTCAAAACTTCATCAAAACTTCAATTGTTGATTACCTTGTACCAACATAAAGCATATCAAGCCAGAATCCAAGAAGGGCCAAACATAACAGATCATGAAAAATGTTACCCTAGAGCTGATTTAGAGATGGAACGAACTAAGCTTTGTGCTAAGATGGTAGAATTGGATCAAACCATGTTTGAAGCCAGTTGCCTCTTCAATAGCTCTAGTTCAGCTAGGAATCAATTGCATTTTGATGGACTGTTAGATAGATTGGAGAGGTTAATTGCAAAATCTAAAAAGGAAGCCACCTCCCAGGGTAAGGACAAGGCAAGTAAAAGAATGAGCATTCCTCCCAAGGAATCTTTCGTGCCTAACTAAATTGAACCAGACACTTCTTCTTCTATGAATCGGTATTCCCAAGAATTTTCAAGAGAGATTCAAGAAGAGAAATGGGCAAAAGAAAGTGAAAATCCTCCCCCCATTGAACTTTTGGATGACTTACATGATCAATTCCCACAAGATATTCCCTTTATTTATGGAGAGCAGGAGGATGCCCAGTCTAGTGAATGGTTAGACTTCGGGTCTAATTCCCTACAAGAACTACAACATTTCACAGGTCCATGGCAAGCAAGGTCTACTTGTATGAGAGCACCCACAGTCATGGTAAAAAATGAAGACTCAATCTTACCTAGGAATATGGAGGTAGTAAAGAACACTAAAGTGTAGTGCAATCTAACTTTAGAAGAGCTATTCAAAGTTAAACCAAAATTGTGGGAACACATAGCCAAACAAGTTCTAGAAGGAGCGAATCCTCATTTCCAGGTAGGATCTCATAGAATCGGGTCAAAAATACCCTTGAACAAAATAGGATAAATGAGTGAAGAGAATAAGGAGACACATATCTTCCAATCACTCATCAGGGTTACACAATCAAGGTGATTTTGGACTCGGCTGTAGGAGTTGCAATTACTACCACTCCCCAATGGAAGCATTGGGGCAAACTAGCACTCAAGCCAACTAGAATGAAATTACAGATGGCCAATGTTCACATAGAAAGACCTTAGGACTGCTAGAAGGGATAACTCTCACTAGTGGTCTAGAGTTTGAGCATACTTTTGCCATATGTGACTTCAGCAAAAAACAGGCCTATGAGATGATTTTAGGAAGAGCATTCCTGAGATAGATGCAAGTAGTTCAAGATTGGGGAACCAATTCTTTGTATTTGCAACACTTAGGAGTCACAACCAAAGTCAATCTCAAGGATTACCTTCATAGGGACGTACCCCTTATACAGCGGAACCCCATCCATAGAGCCACAGATGACACGGAATCAATGCATTCCATAGGATCAAGATCCTCATGGATGCATGAAGAAACTCACTTATGGATGTGCAAAGTTGCAATAGAAGAAGAGAAAAGAGCAAATGCAAGAGAGGTAGGTGCTAAGGAAAATCATATATCAATTCAAGACCCAGCCTATGCACCTGTAGTATTTTGTGATGATGAATTTGAGCCTCACGGTTGGGTAGAAATACTAGCAACATTGGATGTAGCCATCAATGAAGAACAATGGACACCCCACTACACTGAAGATGGCTATGAAATTTCATTTTTCATGATAGAACCAATCATGTGTGATTCCGTTCTTGAAGAATGTGAGCATGGCACTGATGTACTTGAGGAAGCAAGTGACCTTGATCTAGAGTCAATCATTATGGACCCTTTTTGTGCATCAGAAGAAGAATTCCTATATGAAGTAGAAGCTCACCCTCAAGGACAAGGAGAGCTTACAAACAACATGAGATTAGCCACACAAGTAACCACTAAGAGTGAAGGCAAGAAAATAAAGAAGAGAAAACTCCCACAAGAAGATGAAGAATCCTTATTTGAGGTGCCTGAAAACTTTAAGAAGTATGAGATAGAGGATATGAGAGTCATGATAAGGATGCCTAAACGTGAAGCATTAGTAGGAGAGGCCTATGATAATAAAGAGAAAACTAAGAAAATCATTGTGGCCATGGAAGAAGGTGAAGAATGATCCACGTACATAGGACATGACCTGACTGAGGAAGAGGAACAAGAGTTGATAGCCTTGCTAAGAGAATACAGGGATGTGTTTGCATGGAATTTAAGGACTTGAAAGGTGTAGGCCCTAACATATGCTCACAACCAATCCCCATGACCTTAGAAGCCAGACCCTCTATGCAAAAGCCATACACATATAATGACAATTATGCTACTAAGATCAAGGAAGAGATAGATCAATTGGTAGAAGCAGGATTTATCTATGAAATCAAGCACATTGAATGGGTGTCCCCCATTGTAATGGTGCCCAAAAAGAATGGCAAGTTATGAGTTTGCATTAACTTGAAGAAAGTTAATGCAGCCACTATTAGAGATATTTATCCGCTTCCTATCACTAGGCATCTATTAGAGAGGGGTAACAGGCAAGGAAGTATACAACTTCCTTGATGGGTTCTTGTGCTACAATCAAGTGGCCATTGCCCCAAAAGACCAACATAAGATGGCTTTTGTCATAGAGTGGGGCATATTCACTTTTTGGGTAATGCCATTTGGTTTCACCAATGTGCTAGCTACCTTCCAAGGGCTGATGTGTCATGTGTTTCAAGGGTTCTTGTGCAAAAACTTGGAAGTCTATGTGGATGATCTATGTGCTCATTCCAACATGAGACAAACACATATAGCTGAACTCAAACAAATCTTTGAAAAATGTAGAGAATAGTAGATCTGTATGAACCCCAAAAAGCATGTTTTTATGGTTAGGCAAGGCAAGATTCTCGGACACATAGTGTCAAAGAATGGCATATCCACGGACGAGGATAAAGTTAGAGCTATTGCAAAGCTACCTAGACCAAAGAATGTCAAGGAAGTACAATCTTTCATGGGGCATTGCCGCTATTATCAACGATTCATTCATATGTATGTGATCATTGCAAAGCCTTTGTACTCTCTCTTGACTAACTTTGAGTGGACAGAAGAATGTGAAAACTCCTTTAACGAGCTCAAGAGATGATTGTGTTCAACACCAATCTTGACTACACCAGATTGGAACAAGTCATTCCATGTTCATGTGGATGCATCCAACTATGCTATTGGGTGTGTTCTAGGACAACCTACTAGTGAATTTAATATGGATTTTCCAATTGCTTATGCAAGTATACAATTCAATGCAGCTGATAAAAATTATACTACTATAGAAAGAGAAGGATTATGCATGGTATATGCAGTTAAAATTGTTTGGACATTATTTGCTAGCAAATAAGTTCAGATTTTGTACAGACCATCAAGCACTATTATATGTGAATAAACCTTGTAATACTTGTAGGTTAGTAAGATGGTTCCTCTTACTAATGGAATATGACTTTGAAGTTGTGGTTAGGAAAGGTACGACTCACCTTAGAGCGGATCACCTTTCTAGACTAACTTTCGGAGAGTCACCTCAAGGAGTATCAGATGAACTTCCTGATGCTTACTTGTTCAATCTAGAAGTAGTGCATGAATGGGCCAAAACTATGGTTCCTATTCTAGCATTTGGACCCAAACATCCAGTATTGAGAGCTAACGATATAGAAGTGGTGAGATCTCAAAAGTACCACATAATGGTAAGTAGCATGTATAAGCACACCCATCAAGGCATACTGGCTTGCTGTGTATATGAGGATGAGCATGCAAAATGGTTGCAACTAGCATATGTAGGTGCACTACAACAACACCATTCGAAACATCGAACCCTATAGACTCTGCAAAGATTAGGGGTATATTGGCCAACAATGGAAGAAAATGTACATAAGTTGTGCAAGGAATACCAAATCTATAGTACTAGACCACCAGTGGAACATGCCACTTTATATCGTCTATAATACTAGATTGGAGCAAACCGTTAGTAGCCTTTTTGAGGACAAAAACATTCCCTGAAGAGATGACTTCCTCTAGACAAAGGAGCTTAGAACAGGAGGCGCTAGACTACTCACTCATTGGAAATAATTTATACAAGTGCGATAAAGATCGATACCTAAGATAGTGTGTCCATGAGAGTGGATATCATAAGATCTTGGAAACTGCCCACCAAGGTGTGGCAGGAGGACACTTTGGACTAGATTGTGTGATCAACGAAATCCTATCCAAAGGTCTTTGGTGGCCAATTCTTCACATGGATGCATGTACCTATGTGAAGTGGTGTGATATTTGTTAGCGAACTCAGTACCCGATGTGGAAGGATGAGATGGTGTTGAAACCCATGATGAGAGAACGTGCATTCTCAAAGTGGGGAATAGACTTTGTTGGTCCTACTAATCCCCCAGCTAAGGGTTCACATGCTGAATACATCATTGTTGCCACAAACTATCTAACCAAGTGGGTGGAAGTGAAAGCCACGACAAAGAACGATGCTCAAATGACAACGAAGTTCTTATTTGAGAATGTATTCACCAGATACAGGCTACCAATCAAGCTAGTAAGTGATAGAGGCATGCACTTCTTGAATGAAGTCATTGAAAATCTTCTCCAAGAATTCTTGGTGATACATAAGAAGTCTGCCACCCCCGTTCAGATGGTATTTGGCCAAAATGAAGTCTACTGCTAGATTTCTTGATACCTACATTGAAAGTAGCACAAGAGCATCAATGGACCGGCCATGAGCTTTTGTCTAGAATCTTTGATCTGGAACACTTAGGAGAAACAAGATTGAGAGTAGCAGCAGGGATTTATGCAACTAAGAAAAGATAGAAGGCATACTTCGATGTCCATCTGAAAGATAAAGGCCTAAAAGGGGGAGATTTAGTCTTATTGTACACCCTTAAGCAATATGCACAAAAGCTAGAGAAGCGTGGCTATGGACCCATGATTATTAATAGAATCTCAATGCATGGAGCTGTCTAATTAGCCACCCTAGAAGGTGATATTCTACCTAGTTACATAAGTGGATGCAGAGTCAAATTATATAAAAAACCCCTCACATAGGAGATGCTTAGTAGACTCAATGCTGCAAAGAAATGTAAGGAAGAGGAAAAAAAAGTTCGAGAAGAAGTAGAGGCAGAAGCCTTAGATCGCATCCGATGAATGAAATTGAGGAGACAAGGTAGAGATGAGCTTAGGTCAAACATTCATGATGCTCCAACATATAACATGGCCATGTGCCAAGCATTAGGTGTAAATTCCCTTCGAACTATTGATCAATGTACTTTTGTGACCCTAGAAGTAGGACAAGGTAAGAGTGCAAGGAATCTAAGAGCCTTGATTGACTCAAGTGCACCCACTGGTGATGTTGGACTTTCTTACTGTCAAGGCTTGCAATTAATTATCAATCCTATAGAAGTGTAACTGTTGACTCCTAATGCCCAAGAGAAAGATGACTATACAAGCCTTTATTTTGCTCAAACCCCTTGGAATTGGTCCACTTGGATTACCTGGAGGCCACAATTATCTCCCGATTGATACTTCCTTTGTCTATGCACTAGCTCATGTGCTTCCCGGCAAATGCACCAAAATGTTAAGTCTCTAAACCCAAGGGAAAGTGTCTTATACAGGCTTGTATTTTGCTTAATTTCCTTGTATTCTGTTACCTTTCCTCACTCCAAGTCATGATCGAATTCCTAGCCAGAAATAAGAAACACCCTATGGATTTTTTTAGTGCATGATAATAAATCTATGGTCAGCGATTCGTGATCTGCAAATTGACTTGAGTGCATGAAAACTGAACAACAGCATTTTTTGAAGATCAATCAACGCACACAACTATTATATGATCCATACAATAAGTGTTCCACATTCACTACAGCAGATTGAAGGTTTTTTATTTCTTGATTTGTAACCAATTAGAAAGGTAAATTGAGACTAGAGACTAAGAAAGAAATCACATGCATCAACAGTGTCACATCCCAAAAAATTAGCTAGAACCAAATAATCAAGCCATCCACTTCAAGCAGAAAAGCCTAAAAAGGACGTTTATCAAATTCTTCATATCACTTCTTCTTGGGTTTCTTTTTCAAGGATCTCTCCGTCAACACTTGCTTTAAGTCAGCAGGTAGACAATCTCACCGTAAACAGGAGGTTTCATGATATGGGCTTCACGTCAAGCTTTGCATAATCATAATAACAAAAAACACGCTGCGCATTAACATTGATCCATACAGATTTTTGTAGCATAACTCCCATAATGTCTCCATTCTCATAGTCAACTATTCAGAAGCAAAGAGTTCCCTCAATAATAATCGATCAAAAAAGGATGTGTGAACAAATCAAACCACCTTTGATTAATGCAAGCGTTGAAAATCATCCTTCACGAAACTCTCGCTATCATAGCTGACATGGATCATCGCTATCGCCTGCTTCCTCTTCATCGACTGTACCTCCTTCAAGGCTCTCCAACAGACGGAAATAATAAATCCCTTCGCTCCTCTCATACAACAGCTACCTCCGTTCCCTTGGATTTATGTCCAGCACACCAGCACTTCAATGCTTTAGCATTCAGTTACCAATAAAGAAGCATAAAAACTCTCTTCCCTTTAATCAATAATCAGTTTTTCATCAATAGACAATTGATCATAGTAGCGCAGATATGCGAAAGTGATGTACTGCCAATGTTGACAAAGATGAAGCCTGTATATTTGTTCCCTTGATTGAAAGTCTCCCTTCTAGATCAATCCATTGCTTCACCTTCCTCTGTCTCAAAATTTTTGTTATAAAGCATTGAACCTCGTTAGCTTGTCACTATAGAGAAGAAGAAGAAGTTGCACTACATCCTGAGAGAAGAAATAGAACAACGATGAGGTGTGCTATCTCTCCAATGTCTCCTCTCTGTCCTCCCTGTCGATCAGTTCTACATAGCGTGCTCTTGATGGTTGCTGCAACCCCGGTCACTGATGATCCTTGCCCTTCTCAAAAAGCGAATTTCTTTTCCAATGCCTCGTGGAAGAGATGCACCCGCGCCCCCCTGTTCCTGCACAAAAATGAAGAGAAGAGACCCCACCAACTATGAGGATGCTGATGCTACCACCTCACGAATAGACATACACCGAGCAAACTCCAGAAAACTCCTTAAAAGAAGAAGCCCTTCCCTCAGAGCATCAGGCAGTCGCCTCCCCTCTCACTCTTTTGATATGCATCCTCTAGCTCATCGGGAGTACCCATCTTATCAAGATCACTGATTTTGAATCGCTTCATCAATTGAGCCTTGACCTGCTTGATACCATCATAATCATTACTTGTAATAATGATATCATCTACATAGACACATAAGTAGATGACCTCTGATTTGTTCTTCTTAACAAATAAAGAAGAGTCTGCCTTGCTTGCCACAAAGCCTTGATCCTGCAAATAGGTAACAAGCCTATGGTTCCAAGCTCTAGGAGCTTGCTTGAGACCATAGAGTGCTTTTTTAAGCTTGCATACATGACTTGCTTTTTCTTCATCTTCAAAACGTGGTGGTTGTGCCATATACACTTCTTCTGATATCCAACCATTTAAGGATGCATTCTTGACATCTAATTGATATAAATTCCAATTTTTAGATGCAGCAAGACTTACTAATACCCTGATTGTTGGCATCTTTGCCACAGGTGAAAATGTTTCTTCATAGTCTATTCCATGTGTTTGGGCAAATCCCTTTGCCACTAGCCTTGCCTTCTATGTGTTTATAGAACCATCAGAGTTCTTTTTAATTTTTTATATCCACCTTGAACCAATTACCTTCATATCTAGCTTCTTGGGAACTAGATCCCAAGTGTGGTTTTGCTGAAATGCTTCCACTTCTTCCTGCATGGCTTCTCTCCACTCTTTCTTCTTTTGAGCATCTTCAAATGAAGAAGGCTCTTTTGCCATAGAATCTTTTGTGATATACACAGAGTGCTTTGTGACTAAGAATGTATCATATCCATACCTTATGGGCTTCTTACTTTCTCTTTGTGATCTCCTTAAAGGTTGATTGGAAGACTCAGGTTAGATCCTCTAATTGCTTGTATTTGAACTTACCTCTTGACTTCCAAGCTTTGAAGTCAATCTACTCCTCATCTTCTGAGTTCATGTCCTCTGCTTGGTGTTGATCTTCTTGAGTGAGGGTTGGAAAATCATTTTCCAAATCATATGGTAACTTGACTTTCCTACAATCATCTTCAAACCATGAATTATTCTCATCAAATACTACATCCCTACTAACTATGAATGCCTTGTTAGTGGGATTGTATAGCCTATATCCCTTTTGATTCTGATCATACCCAATGAATATATATTTCTCAGCCTTAGGGTCAAATTTCCCTCTAATTTGTGATGGGATGTGTGCATAGGCAATGCACCCAAATATTTTGCAATGATCCAATGATGGTTTCCTACCATTCCATGCTTCATATGGTGTCATACCATCCAATGATTGATGGAAGCCTATTGACCAAATAGGTGGTTGTGGAAATAAATTTTGCCTATAAATAATTGGGTATTTTTTTCTCATTTAGCATAGACCTAGTGTTAGGTGTGTGTAGAAATGCGAGAGACACATGACAAGCACACACAAGGAGCACAAATGCAGCAAGACACACAGAAAAAATGATGGCTGGAAGAGCTCTCTCTATTGACAAATTAATTGAACTAAAGTAAGAGCTGAATAATATCCTTAAGTACAAGTACCACCACATATGAGAGTATCAAGTATGTTGTAACATGGTGAAAAAACCTCTAGCTAGCACTATAGTAAAAAGTGTCCATGTATAGGGAAAAGGTTCACATCAAAGCTATTCGAGGAACACATAAGTGTAACAAACCCACCTAAAGAAAATGATGTGAACACATACAAGGAGTGGCATATCAGCCCCCACAAGGTAATAAGCCTAAAGCTTTGCGAAAAGCTTCAAACTTTTCCCGTGGAAGAGCTTTGGTGAATATGTCTGCCACATTATCTTGTGTAGGCACATATACCAAATCAATATCTCCTACATGAATGCGCTCTCTCACATAGTGATAATGCACCTCAATATGTTTGGTCTGTGTATGAAACACTGGGTTTTGTGCAACAACCAAAGCACTGTGACTATCAGTGAGAATATGCATAGAAGCATCAATCTCCATGCAAAGATCCATCAATAGGCATCTCAGTCATATACACTCCACTGTAGCTGTGAAAACTGCCATGTACTCATCTTCACAACTCAATTTCGCCACTGTAGGTTGCTTCTTACTCAATGAAGATATGCATGAGTCTCCAAGGAAAAAGCAATTACCACTAGTGGACACACGAGTATCATAACAACTAGCCAAATCACTATCTGTAAAAGCATGCAAGCATGGCTGAATA
Source organism: Ceratopteris richardii (assembly GCA_020310875.1). Taxonomy (NCBI): domain Eukaryota; kingdom Viridiplantae; phylum Streptophyta; class Polypodiopsida; order Polypodiales; family Pteridaceae; genus Ceratopteris; species Ceratopteris richardii. The sequence goes on from CM035416.1 coordinate 198,725,844, forward strand.
TCTCTGCCATAAAAGAGACCTAAGCTCAAAGTGCCTCAGAGATATCTAAACAGATGTTTCATCGCTTGCCAATTCTTAGTGCTAGGGCTATGCATGAATCGACTCAACTGGGAAGCTATATACTGTATATCTGGCCTTGTGTTGCATGCATATATAAGACATCCCACATCTTGCTGATAAAGAGAAGTGTGCATCACAGGAATCCTCAACTGAGAACCTGAATCCTATCTCAACTGGTGTGGAAATTGGCTTGCAATCCTCAAAGTCAAAATGCTGAAGTAGTTTTTCAACATACTTTTCTTGATGCATAACGATTCCCCCCTCAACGGATACAAATTGGATGCCTTGATAGTAGCTCAAAAGACCAAGATAAGTGACATCAAAAGTATGCTGCAAATCACCCATAAGAATGTCAAGTTTTGCATCACATGACCCAGTCAAGAGTATGTCATCGACATAAAGAACAAGCACTATAAGATCAGCCCCATTTTTGCATACATAGAGTGTGCTTTCAATCGGACTACATGTGAAGCCAAGAGCAATCAAGTGCTTGTGGATTTTGTCATACCATGCACGTGGAGCTTGCTTGAGACCATGCAAGGCTTTATGCAAGCGACAAACCATATGCTCTTTCCTTTTCATAGCAAATCCAGGAGGTTGCTTCACATAAACCTCTTCTTGCAAATCACCATTCAAGAAGGCTATTTTTATGTCCAACTGATGCACTTTCCAACCTCGATGGGCAGCCAATGCAACCATGGTATGAATGGTAGTCATGCGTGAAGCAGGTGCAAATGTTTCCTCATAATCAATGCCATATTGCTGTGCATATCCTTTGGCAACCAATTTAGCTTTGTAGCGATCAATGCTACCATCAAATTTTCTCTTAATCTTATAAACCCACTTTGTACCAATGGCATTGTTTCCTTTTGGCAATTCACATAACTCCCAAGTACCATTCTTATGTATGGAATCCCTTTTTGATTGCATAGCACTCATCCACTGTGGATCATCACAGGCAACTTCAAAAGAAAGTGGCTCTTCATTACATGGTGTAGTAATAAGAGTATAATCCACAAAATTACTTGATGCATGGTGAGAGGTTGATCTTGTTCTACCAAGTAAAGGTGCACTCAATTTGTTGTCCTGCAAAGTTTGTTTCAGCTATGTTGGCATAGTTTGTGCACTCTTGATAGACATGCGTTCATTATGTAAAACATCTTCAATATGTACATCATGCATTGGATGAATTCCATGCTCATTTTCAGCCATACTTTGACGCAAATGTTCAGCCATATGTGGCTGGAAATTTCCAGCAGTTTTGACAACTTTTGGCTGAAAATTTTAAGCCATGTTTGGCTGGAAATTCTCTGCATTTTCAACACTATTTTGCTGGAATTTTTCAACCCTTTGAGCCTCAATTGGCTAGTCTACATGGCCATAGGCAAGCACACCATTTTGGAACAAAGGCATGACTGTATCCAACACATCTTGTGAGCTAACTATTGGCTGTTTTTTGCATTCAAGTAGAGGGAAAACTGAATTTTCAGCAAATACCACATCTCGACTCACAATAATTGTGTTCGTCAATGGATGGTACAAACGATATCCTTTACTTTCAGCACTATAACTTACAGATATACATTTCTTTGCCTTGTCATCAAGTTTGTGACGTTGTTGTGATGGCACAAGAGCATATGCCAAACAACCAAACACACGCATATGACTAACCATAGGCTTATGACCATTCCAAGCCTCATAAGGAGTGATGACTCTCAATGCTTTTGTAGAGAAGTGATTCAACACATAATTTGCACACATGACCGCTTCCATCCAAAACTTATCAAGAAGATGATTTCCTTTAACCATGCATCGTGCCATTTCAAGTAGAGTTCTATTTTTACGCTTGACAACACCATTTTGCTGAGGTGTATATGGCACCATACATTGGTGTTAAATACCTCTTTCATGAAGAAAAGCATTAAACTCATGTGACATGTATTCACCACCACAATCCGTGCATAGAGTCAAAAGCTTTTGTGAAGAAAACTTTTCAGCCATAGCTAAAAATGCTTTGAAGCAAGAAAATACCTCATTCTTTGCTTTCATAGGATACACCCATGTATGGCAAGTAGCATAATCAATGAAGGTAACAAAATATACATGCTTCCCAAAAGATGGAGTCTTGACGAGACCACATACATCACTATGAAAAAGTAGTGTGTGCATGACTATCTTTTGAAAAAGAAGCATAATGCATTTTTCCAAGAATCCAACCTTCACATGCATGCTTTTCAACGGACTCAAGTGTAGGCAAACCAATAACCATCTCCTTCTTTTGCAAGTAAATCAAATTATTGAAGTTCAAATGACCAAAATGAGCATGCCAAAGCTCCTTTTCAGCCATGGAAGAAGTATGAACAACCAAGGCATTCGAGGCAGCCCTCTTGTATGTATCCATGCGATACAAACCATTACATAATGTACCGGACATCATGATAACATCGCCATTGCTGAAATCATGAACCATACACTTATCATCATCAAAGTGTACATGAGGTCCAACTTTGGCAATCAACGGAATTGAAATTAAGTTCTTCTTGATATCGAGCACATACAATGCATTTTTCAAGAGAATCGCACCTCCATTTGCAGTCGTAAGCTCAATTTCTCCTACTCCAATGATAGGATAAGAGGCATTGTTTGCATTCAAAGAGGCAAAAAATCTTTTGCATGATGTTATGTGCTTTGAAGCACCACTATCAAAGAACCAATCTGAATCAGCCTCACTCACAACCATAAATTTAGAATGCAAAGAAACATCATAATTACATGTAACAACACATGCCCAAAAATCTTGAGCCATGTTAGCTTCATCATTCTTTACATGAATTTTCAGCAATAGACATGCCGGATTCCTTCTTCTTTTCATTGCGTTTAGCAAGCTTTCTACACTCATCAATAGTATGACCAGCCTTTTTGCAATATTTGCATATTTTCTTCTTTTGCAAATCAACATCATTAGAGGAATGAGTGGAAGAGGAAGGTTGAGGCTTTGGTTTTCATGAACCCAAAGCTGAACCATACTTGTTTTTCCCCTTTTGTGAGATAGCAAGTGCTTGCGTTCCCTCATTTAGACCACTCGTATTCACTCTCGATTGCTCTTCTTGCAAAAGAAGAGACACAACCGCATCAAATGCATACATATTGGGATTCCCTTTTGCAACCGAATGGAGAGTAGTAGCAAAACTTTGAAAAGATTCTGGTAATCCTTTCAACAATGTAGAAATGAGAAAGCATCCAGAATAATCTCATCTATGTTTGTCAATTGCTCTTTCAAGTCCTTGATACAAGTCACATAAACATCCACCGACTCATTTTCAGCCATACATACATCCTCAAGGTGCTTCCTCAAGTATGCAACACGTGCTTCATTACGCATGGCATACAAAGAAGCAAGAGTGTCCCATGCCTGTCATGATGTAGAACATGAACGAATGTGTGGAACTATATGATGCTTCACAGAAAGTGCAATCAAAGCATGAGCTTGAGCAGATTTTCCATCCCATCTAAGTTTCTCCTTTGTAGTTGAAGAAGGAGAAACTAATGTACTCGAAGAAGAAGCTCCATCTATAACAATAGACTCTGAAGTAGAAGAACCTACAGGTCTTCGATCTACATCTACCACTATGTTCCAAAGTTGTTTAGCAACAAGAACATGCTTCATCATGTAAGACCACATCGGATAGTTGGTCCCATAAAGATTATCTTCAGCTTGAAGCATGCCAAACAAGTCATTGCTGCCCGCCATTTCATAAAGAACAAGAATGTGACAAAATCTTCACTTCGACGAAAGCTAAAATGAATGTTGAAATTTTAGCTCACAAACCATCACTCTAATGACAATTCTCACTGCACAAATGAATTTGAAATGGGGGTAAAACCCTAGCGTACCTGGTGGAAATGTTTCTTGGCTGCTGAAATTTGTTGTTCTATGCTCCCAAGTCGATTTGCACTGTTAAAAGTGTGCGCGCACTGCAATGCGAAAAACTAAAACTTGAGAAGGAGTTGAATATGATCTGATACCACTATTGGGTGTGTGTAGAAGTGCGAGAGAGACACAAGAAGCACACACAAGGAGCACAAATGCAGCAAGACACACAGAGAAGATGATGGCTGGAAGAGCTCTCTATATTGACAAATTAACGGAACTGAAGTAAGAGCTGAATAATATCCCTAAGTACAAAGTACCACCACATATGAGAGTATCAAGTATGTGGTAACATGGGGAAAAATTCTCTAGCTAGCGCTAGAGTAAAAAGTGCCCATGTATAGAGAAAAGGTTCACATCAAAGCTACTCGAGGAACACATAAGTGTAACACCTAGCTGCCTCAACAATTAACATGTTCCTTCTCTCTGCCACTCCATTCAATTCAGGAGTATACCTGGTTGTTAGTTCCCTCTTTATGCCTCTGTCCTATAGAAACAGATCAAACTCATATGAAGAGTACTCACCACCCCCATCAGACCTGATTCTCTTCAAGCTCCTTCCTGCTTAGTTTTCAACTAGTGCCAAACACTTCTGAAAACATGTAAATACCTCATCCTTATGCTTCATCAAATAGAGAATTGTCCACCTACTATAATCATCAATAAGTGAGACATAGTACCTTGATGCTGAGATGGATGGATCTTTGCTAGGACCCCACACATCAGTGTGTACAAGCTCCAAATAGTTTTTATGGATGTACCCTTTCCTATTGAATGGTTGCCTATGATCTTCGCCAAATTGGCAAGCTCCATATTTGTAAATCATGTGCTGCTTGGTTACATTGGGAATGCCAAGCACTCTTTGATCCTTGCAAATTTGTTTCAGAGTTCCTTCTCCTATGTGCCCTAACCTTTTGTGCCATATTTCCAACTCAGACAAGGTTTGATCTCTATAACTAAATAGTGCTATGTTTATTGTGTCATCAATCTCAAAAGTAAACAATCTACCCGACTTCTCACCTTTGGCAATCCTTTTGAAGCCTTGTTGGGGGTCTTCCACATATGCTCCATGCTTAGTGAATCTGACCTATAGTCCTTTCTCTACAATATGCCCAACACTAATTAGGTTTTTGGTTATAGTAGGCACATACAGAACTTTGCTCAAAAGGTTCATACTACCATCATATGTTTTGACATTTCTAATTTGCTTGATTGAATGTTTAGTGTCATCACCTGTTTGTACTTCATGCTTCCCCTTGGGTTCTTCAAGATTAGAGAGCTACATTTCCTGCCACATGATTGGAACAACTTGAATGAATGTAGAAAAGATGCTCATCATCTTTACCTTGCTTGGATGTCATGTTCATGATGAGTAGAGAGTCTTCTTGATCTTCAGTATAGTTTTTGAAGTCCCTTCTTCCTCTAAAGCCTCCTTGATAGTTGTTGTTGTTGTAGCCTTGATTGTAGTTATGGTTGTAGTTGCCTCCACCATTGTTGTACCTACCTCTAGATTGTCCATAGCTTCCTCTATGGAAGCCTCTTCCCCTTTGGTTCCTTGTATTTTTGTAGCATTCTTCTGTAGTGTGGTTGTTAAGAACACATATGTTGCATGGTGAACTATTGTAGGATCTCACCCTACCTTGTTTCCTCCTTTGTCCCTACCTCTAGCACCTATTCCTCTTCTTGCATAATTAGGTTGAGAGATACTAGCCTCTTCATCCTGTTTCTTACTTTTACCTTTATCCTTAGCTTTATTCTTATTTATATGTCGTTGAGATGTTGTCTCATGAGTAGAGGGTTGATCACCCTTGCATATCTAGACCTGCTTCCCTCCATGATGTACTTTGTCTTGCATGGATCATTGGGCATGCATCTTGGTTATCCATTTTTTCTGCTTCATTGGTTGCCTTGCTTTCTTCTTTGGAACTATCTTTGGAAAAGAAGGGAGTTCCACATTGGCTTCTACACCTCCTGCATGAGTGACATTCTTCTACACCATAGAACTTGGGAAAAGATCAACATCATTATCTTCACTAGTACTCCTCGAAGGACCAAGAGTTGGTGCCCTTCCTAAGTGCCTGAGTGCACACTCTTTGAACTCAACCATGATGCAGTTTTCGTTCACCCATACCTGAAGAAGTCCATGTCTTAGGTTTAGGTTGATTGGATGATCATAGATCCAGTCTTGACCCAAGACAAGAGGTTCAGTGAGATCCTCATCTTGACACACTAGCACCTTGACTATCATAAGGACATCTTGAATGTAGAGGGGAAGCTCCACCTCACCTATGCAAGGGGTTTCCACACCTCCCAATCCTATGGTTTACTGTTAGCCGAATAAACTATTGGTTTTTGTGCACTAATAGGCTTCCATTTTGCAGAGTGTACGTACGAGTGCAGGTATTTTACAACAAAAAAAATGTTGGTCAATAGCAGTTGACTTCAATCAAGGTGGCTTGGAGGTGGGTGTTGTGGAAAGAAAAGAGATGTGGTGGCATGGGATGGCCTCATTAGAGGTTACTTGAATTCTAGGCAGCTGCACTATGCTATTGATCTATATAAGAAGTGTGTTTAACAAACTTGAAGTCCGAAGCATTGTTTCTTGGAACACTTTGATTGGAATTATTCCCACAATCAACAACATTGTGAGTCTTTGGTTCCCTGGTTTGCTTCTTTCTATCATTGCTACGGGTACATTAGAGATGCGATGGAGTGGTGACGACATTGAAGAATGGTGGAGGAATGAGCAAATTGGGGATTGGAGGTGTTTCAACCATCTCTTCACTCTTTCCCACAAAGAGTTGGATGATCCACGTGTGCTGGAATTATATTCCTTGCAGGGTGGCTTCTCAAATGTGGCTTCTCAAATGCTTGCCGTTTTTTTTCTAGAAGGAAAAAACAAAAAATGGGTCGCTTTCCGTTTCTTGGTGCAGAAAGTAGGTGTTTTTTGTTTGTTTTTTGCCATAATTCTCAAGGGCAATCGGGGAAAGTCATGGCGCCAGCCTTTATCTCCTGCCGCAGGATATACAAAAGGGGGGAGATTGAGCATTTGAGGTCTCTCTCGCTCGTTTGGCGGCAGCTACTGTTTTTTCTTCTACCTCGAAGAAGGGGGGGAGGTGTTGTAAGGAGGGTTTTTTTTGGTTGTTGTGCCCTGATCAAGGGAATCGGTGGGGGCTTCAGCGTTTTTTGTTCTTTTGGCTCTGTGTGATCGGGGGAGAGAACTCCGCGTAGTGGAGAAGCTGAAGGGGATATTTGAGGGGGGGAGCTGGGCACTCCGGCTGGTTCTATGGAAGTTTCTGTTGTGTTTTGTTCTTTGTCCGAAAGATGGGTACTCCCGATGAGCTGGAGGATGCATATCAAAAGAGTTAGAGGGGAGGCGACTGCTTGATGCTCTGAGGGAAGGGCTTCTTCTTTTGGGGAGTTTTTTGGAGTTCGCTCGGTGTATGTCTGTTTGGGAGGTGGTAGCATCAGCATCCTCATAGTTGGGGGGGTCTCTTCTCTTCGTTTTTGTGCAGGAACAGGGGGGCACGGGTGCCTCTCTTCCACGAGGCATTGGAAAAGAAATTCGCTTTTTGAGAAGGGCAAGGGTCATCATTGACCGGGGTTGCAACAACCATCAAGATCACGCTATGCAGAACTGATCGATAGGGAGGACAGAGAGGAGACATTGGAGACATAGCACACCTCATCGTTGGTCTATTTCTTCTCTCAGGATGTAGTGCAACTTCTTCTTCTAATGCGTAGTGTGTTTTTTGTTATTATGATTATGCAAAGCTTGACGTGAAGCCCATATCATGAAACCTCCTGTTTATGGTGAGATTGTCTACGTGCTGACTTAAAGCAAGTGTTGATGGAGAGAGCCTTGAAAAAGAAACCCAATCTTAGGAGAAGAAGTGATATGAAGAATTTGATAAACGTCCTTTTTAGGCTTTTTTGCTTGAAGTGGATGGCTTGATTATTTGGTTCTAGCGTATTTTCTGGGATGTGACACTGCTGATGCATGTGGTTTCTTTCTTAGTCTCTAGTCTCAATTTACCTTTCTCATTGGTTACAAATAAAAAAATAAAAAACCTTCAATCTGCTGCAGTGAATGTGGAACACTTATTGTATGTATCATATAATAGTTGTGTTCATTGATTGATCTTCAGAAAATGCTGCTGTTCAGTTTTCATACACTCAAGTCAATTTGCAGATCACTAATCGCTGACCATAGATTTATTATCATGCACTGAACAAATCCATAGGGTGTTTCTTATTTTCTGGCTAGGAATTCGATCATGACTCGGAGTGAGGAAAGGTAACAGAATACAAGGAAGCTAAGCAAAATACAAGCCTGTGTAAAACACTTTCCCTTGGGTTTAGAGACTTAACATTTTGGTGCGTTTGTCGGGAAGCACATGAGCTAGTACATAGACAAAGGAAGTATCAATCGAGAGATAATTGTGGCCTCCAGGTAATCCAAGTGGACCAATTCCAAGGGGTTTGAGCAAAATAAAGGCTTGTATAGTCATCTTTCTCTTGGGCATTAGGACTCTTCATTTGGCGATCCTACTGGGGAGTTCGCTTGGCACTCCTCATAGAGTCGTGCCACGAGTATGCTTGGTGCCCCAATTGTGCGGCACAGCCCGTCGGCCCAGATTGAGTGCATTGGCTTAGACAGAAAGATGGCGCAAAGTACGCAAGTCGCAAATGTTCGAAAGGTAAGCCCAAGGATGATAACCCCCAAACGGACTAGAAGTCAAAGTGGGTTTGGACGCTCAATGCGAAGCCATGCATATGAATGTCATCGAGTTGGTCCAATTTTGAATTATATTCGGTGTTGGTGTTGCGAGAAATTCGGGCACATTGCAAAGTTTTGCCCTCGTGTGTCTAGTCCATTGGACTTTGTTCCCGCATGCATGGATTGTGGAAAGAAAAGGTTATGCGAGCACGTGTGTCATGCAAAGGTCGAGGAGGTCTTGGAAAAAGAGGTTAGTACGTCCCTTGCGACTTTCTTCATGGATGCCAAAGATAACGAGAGTTCACTGGCAAGCATACAAGGTCAGTTGGAATGTCTTCGTGAAGAGCACGATAGTGAGAGGGTCAAGGTGGAAACATTGGAGAAAAATCAGGCAAAGATAGAAGAGGTTGTAGAAAAATGGGAGGAGTGATTCCGAGTGGTGGCAGATATAAGTAGTGTTGAAAGTGGAGAATGAGAACCTGAGAGGACAAGTCTAGTTGCTTGAAGAGTGAGAAAGTGGCTAGGAAGAGCAACGACACGAGAAAGGAGGCCTTGGACCTTAGAACCAACTTGATGATAGCCGATTGCCATGGAGTTTCAATTAAAGAAGAGCCCTCACGAGACAATGATGACATTGCACAGAGAGTCGATCGAATGGAAAAGGAAATCAAGAAATTGCGAGAGATGATTGGTATATATGATGACCAAGTGGGTAAGGTAGCGGAAGAGTTCCACTTGAAGTTAGAAAGAATGAAAAGTGCCCAAGCAGAGAGTGATGAGAAAATGAGACAGTTAGAGAAGGAAAATGAAAGGTTGAGTGGCAAGCTAGGTAAATGGATGAGTCACAGAGACAATGAGAGACGAAAATGTGCAGAAGGGGACTAAAAAGTACGAAAAATGGAGGAAGAGTTGAAAGCGGTATTAGACAAGTTAGAGGCATTAGGAGTTGGGTTCGAAAGGATGGAGAAGTTGCCAAAGAAGATGGATGAACTTGAATTAGAAAATGAAAGTAGAATCTGGGAGGATAGAACGATCCGAGAAGAGGTTGAGAAGCTGTCTGACCTAGTCTGAAGGAGGAAGGAGGTTCCCCTCAAAACAGAAAGAAAGACGAGTCATTTAGAAGAGGAGAGGAAGATAATGTGGATTCGGTTCCATCAAGTGGATGATGAGATTTTTCAACTCCAAGGCAGTGATGAGCGAAACGAAGAAGGGATAAGGGACTTAGCTGCGAAGCTTGAGGCATTTAGAGGTGTAGTAATGGACGGTGGCCTTCCAGATCATATCGCCTAGCTAGAGGACAATATCAACAAGCTATCAAGTCATGTGGAATCTCTACGAGGCAGAGGTTGGAGATGAAAAAGGAATCGATGAGGCAATGGATGTCAGTAGGGGCGGCTTAGGTCTGATTAGGGTTCGCTATGTCAAGATTGCAAGTTGGAGATGTGAGGATGGATGGATCGAGTGTATTGTGTGCTTAGGAACTGAAGTGACACTTTTTGAGGTTTCAGGTTGATGAGGTGGTTAGTATGTGTGGGTTTTGCGAGGACGGGTTGACCATGACAGTAGTGGTTGGATTTTGGCTTGAGTAGCGATAGAGAGGAGATGTGTCTCATCGGGTTGTCCACGAGGGGATATATGTGTGTGTGTCGTGTTTGGTTGGGTTGGGAAAAACGCCTTTCTTTTGTCTCTTAATTCTCGAGACTTTGGAGTTCAAAAAGAGAAAAAAAAACAAGAAAGAAATAATTGTGTATATGTGTGTGTGTTGTCGGTGCACTGTAGTGGGCTAGTAGGCGGGTGGAACAACCTTGATCAGGTGATCGAGGCCACGAGTTGACACTAGTTTCTTTGTAGGCCCGACCTGTATGTGGCTATGTGCCTATGTGGGCCGATAGGCAGGTGGAGTCCCTTTGGTCGGGTGGTCAAAGCCACGAGCTGACGTCGGTTTCGCATAGGGCTAGCATTGTGCATCGCACGTAAATAAATAAAGAAAAAGAAAAAAAAAAGAGAAAAAGAAAATTCCTCTCTCGAGGAGGGACAGAAGAGAGGCGAGAGAGCATGATGCTCAGATGGGAATGTGTGTATGTGTTGTGGGGATTTGGGAATGTGTGGACTCTTGATGAGGCATGTTGAATCGAAGCTTAAGCTCGGCTAGGGTTTTGGCTGCAACGTGTTTGTGGAAGACTTGGACTTGAGAGATCCAAGCGTGCTAGTTACTTTGTTCATCTGCAAACTTTTGGGAGATGCTCATTTTGGTTCTTTGGTTGTGCAACTACTTGCGATGTCCTGAAGCATGTCGATGATGAGCGATCTTGTCGAGGTGAGCTCATGTTAGGCTTGAGTGGCCTTTGCTACGTGTCCATCAATTCGGGAGGTGTTGTTGCGAACATTTGTTTTATGTAGGGTACAAGTTTCAAATTATGTAAATACCTTTGGGAAGTCTTCAAATACTTCAAGAAGGCTCATATTATTCATAAAATTTAGCAAAAATACCACGTGAGTTCTAGAACATGGTGAGTCAAATTAGTGAGTCACAAGGGAGCTTCAGTGGTGTCCTAGTGGAAGGTCGATGTGGCTAGTTCTCAAAGTCCATCAATACTTTGCTTATTTGAGCACTTGAGTCATGTAATACCTCCATCCAAGTGTCTACCACGAATTTAGATGTATTAGGAAGGTTTTAGATTAGTTTCCCATGCTATAAAAAGAGGAGAAAAGTCGTGATCTTGTGGGATGTCCAAGAGAGTATCTCTATGCTACTCTAGTTTTTGTATGCAGAGCTTGCAGAGCTTGTATCTCCCTCATTATATATCCAAATTACATGTTTGATAGCTCATTTGAAAGCGCTTTTTGTCTACTTTCATAGTACCAATTTTCATAATCATTGGATTTGTGAGCTGAGAGCAACACTCTCTGCAAGTAGTGTGTGTTCTCTGTTTTTTATCCCTACTGAAGGTCTCCATTAAACATCCAACTTGCAGAGGTCATATCTCCTTGTGTATGTATCCAAATCATGTATTCTTTGGCTTGTTAGAAAGCTCTCCAGGTCTATTTGTATTCTGGAAATTTTCAGATTCATTGAAGTTGTGAGTTAAGAGCAGTAGTCTCTGCAAGTGATGTATGTCCTCAGGTTCATCTCTGTTTCAAGGTCTCCATTAAAGCTGCATATTGCAGAGGTCATAGCTCATTGAGTATTTATCCAAATTGAGTGTTCTTTGGCTCATTGGAAAGCTCTTGGTCTCTAGTATATGTGGTTAAAACAGTTTTAAAAACTTTTGAGTGAGTAGAGAGTAGTAAGCTTTGCAAGCATGACTGGTTTTCTATGATGAAGTTTGTGAGAAGGTCAACTTGTTCCTAGGGGGTTCCACCTACTTCCTGCTATACTTTGGAGGTCAATAAACTCCAACATTGGTATCAGAGCAAGTACTTGGAGACTTGGAGAAGGTTATCATACCTTGACGAAGAATTTGAAGCTATCAAAGAAGCAGTTCATCATCAACACTACACAAAGGTAGAAGAAGATTGCAAGGAGGCATCTGAAGCAACATCCAAGCAAAGAAAGGTGCACATACCTCATTTACAAGGTAAATATTATATTTCTTCTCATCACACACATTGGAAAGGAGGCTTAAAGGAGGAAGCTTAGCATTTGTATTATGGGAGACCAACATGCACAAATAGAGAAGCTTGATAAGACCAATTATCAGGCATGGAAGTTTAGAATCACAGCATACTTGCAAGGTAGAGGCTTGTATGGTTTGATTGATGGCACAGATATCAAACCCACATTACCAGAGGACCCAAATCAGCAACAATTGAGGGAGTTTAGACTTTGGAATGAGAGAGACAAAAGGGTTATATTCATTTTATCACAAAATATTCAAGATTCAATGGTAGGACACATCCAAGATCTAGACACAAGTAGAGATGTTTGGCTTGCATTGGAAAGGTTGTATGCTACAGGTACAAGAGCAAGGAAGATTCAACTCAAAAATGAGTTAAATAACATAAAGAAAGATACAAGGACATCGGTCAATGATTACATATTGAAAGTTAAAGAGATTGCAGATCAACTAGGATCAATTCAAGCTCATGTGGAGGACGACGACTTGGTTGCACATACTCTCAACGGACTCAAAGATGATGAGAGATGGAAACCCTTCATTACTTCAGTTTATGTCAGAGGAGAATTACCAGATTTTGATCAACTTATTGCCCTCATGGTCACGGAGGAGATGAATCTAAATGGTTCTACTTCAAATCAAAAAGGATCTCAAGGACAAGCTCTTTATGTAGGATCATCAAGAGGTGGAAACAGAGGTGGAAGAGGTTCAAATAGAGGTCGAGGAAGAAGGATCGATGATCAAAGGACTTCAAGTGGCTTCTTCAACACAAGAGGAAGAGGAAGATCAAGCGCTAGAGGTACGAGAGGCTACTACAACTACAACCAAAGACAAAGGAGTGAAGATAATAAGAACAATTGCTATATATGTGGAAGGTATGGACACTATGCCAAAGATTGTTATCAAAATGAAAATAATCAAGGTGGTAATCGAAGAGGAGGCTATTCAAGAAGAGGTAAACAACAAGGAAATTATGCAGTTGAAGGTAAAAGTGATGATTATGATTCTCTTCTTATGATGAATGTAGAAACTAAGATGAATTCCAATAGTGATGTATGGTATGTAGATAGTGGTTGTTCTAATCACATGTCTCATGATGCTTCATGGTTTTCTAATATGCATAATCCGTCATGTAAAGGTCATGTTGAAACAGGAGATGATACAACACATAAGATTATGCAGGTTGGAGATGTTGTTATGCAGGATAAGAGCAAGAAGAATTGCTTGAAGGATGTACTTTATGTGCCAACGATCACTAAGAATTTGATGTCGGTTGGTCAAATGGTAGAAAAAGGTCTACAAGTGAGATTTAATCATGCAGGTTGCTTCATTGAGGATCCAAAGCAAAGGAGGTTAATTGCTAGAGGTCAAAAACAAGGTAGATTGTTTACATTCAAGGTAAACCCAAATCATACAAACTATATCTCTTATGGTATGCATCGAATAGCAGAGCTTGATCTATGGCACAAAAGGATTGGACACATGAATGTACACAGGTTAAAGGAGCTATCAAAGAAGAGGATTGTTGAAGGATTACCTGATCTTACTAAGCAACATATGGTGCATCTTTGTGAAGCATGTCAAATGGGTAAGCAGAGTAGACAACCTTTCAAGCATTCAAGTTATGTAAGTGATGGTTTGCTAGATCTCATACACACAGATGTGTGGGGACCTACTAAAGCGGCATCCTTGATTGGTAATAAGTACTATGTATCATTCATTGATGATCATAGTAGAATGACATTTGTGTATTTCATTAAACATAAGAGTGAGGTCTTTGATTGTTTCAAGAAGTTCAAATCATATGTCGAAAAGCAAACAGGAAGGTATATTAAGAAGCTAAGGTCTGATGGAGGGGGAGAGTATTTCTCTCAAGTTTTTACTGATTTTTTGTATGATGAAGGTATCAAAAGAGAAGTTACATGCAGGTATACTCCACAACAAAATGGAGTCGCAGAAAGAAGAAACAGAATCATAGCAGAAGCATCTAGAAGTATGCTTAATGATATGTGTTTGCCTAATTATTTTTGGGCTGAAGCTGTTAGCACAAGTGTTTACATTATGAATAGAGTTCCGACTGCTGGAGTTCATCATTTGACACCATATGAGGTATGGCATGGAAGGAAACCAAGTGTAAGTCATTTGAAAGTATTTGGTTGTGTATGTTATGTACATGTACCTAGTGAGGTGAGATCTAAACATGATGCGAAATCAGAAAAATGTATATTTATTGGTTATGGAGATACTCAAAGAGGATATAGATGCTATAATCCTCATACCAATAAGGTTGTTGTGTCAAGAGATGTAAACTTTGATGAATCACTTTCATGGTATGCAGATAAGAATTGTTTGCAGGTCATGGATGAAAATGAAGAAGGTGTGGTTGAAGGAGATGAATGCATAGTTCAGCCATCAGGAAGTTTAAATGATGAAAGGAGTGGTTTAGATGAAGAAAGAGGATCACCTTTCAATGGAAGATTAAGGCAAGAGTCACCTCCAAGTGTTAAAAGTAAAGGTAAACTCAAACTTGTTGAAGTTAATGATGAAGGAGAGGAAATTAGTGATGTATGTGAGTATGGAGAATCATCAAAGGTTCCTAATAAGAAAGGAAGAGCATCTACATTGGAGGTAAGAAGAACTTCAAGAGTAAGTAAGCAACCTCAAAGGTATACTTATGAATCTTTCATGAATACTCATTATGCTTTTATGACAAAAGTT
This sequence comes from Ceratopteris richardii, assembly GCA_020310875.1. Lineage (NCBI taxonomy): Eukaryota > Viridiplantae > Streptophyta > Polypodiopsida > Polypodiales > Pteridaceae > Ceratopteris > Ceratopteris richardii. The sequence goes on from CM035416.1 coordinate 198,740,890, forward strand.
GAGCAGGAAAATGAACCCACATGTTATGATGAGGCCAAAGGAGATGAAAAGTGGGAGAAAGCAATGAGAGAAGAAATGGAAGCACTTCAGGATCAAAAGACTTGGAATTTAGTTCCAAGTACACCAAAGCAAAAGGTAATTGGTTGCAAGTGGGTTTTTAAGATTAAAAGAAATAGTGATGGTAGTGTGTCTAGATATAAGGCTAGACTTGTAGCAAAAGGATATAATCAAACTCAAGGTGTGGACTATGAGGAAACATTTAGTCCAGTAGCAAATATGGCAACGGTGAGAACTTTGTTGGCTTTAGCTGCAAGTAAAAGGTGGAATATATATCAACTCGATATAAAGAATGCCTTTCTTAATGGTGAGTTAAATGAAGAAGTGTATATGTCACAACCAGATGGTTATGTGGATGCAAAATATCCTAATCATGTATGCAGGTTAAAGAAGGCATTGTATGGTCTTAAGCAGGCACCAAGGGCATGGAATGCAAGGTTGGTAAAGTATCTTATGCTGCAAGGATACACAGCGAGTCATGCTGATCCTTCACTTTATGTAAAACATGTAGATGGCATGTGTGTCTATGTATGCATTTATGTGGATGACTTGTTGATTACAGGGAATGATGCAAAAGCAATTGATGAGATAAAAGGTAATTTGGGAAAGGAATTTAAAATTTCAGATCTTGGTTTGCTCAGATACTTTCTTGGGATTGAAATTGTGTATAGCGATGAAGGTATGTGGTTGATACAAAGAAAGTATATATGTGATATGCTGAAAAGGTTTGGTATGCAGGAATGTAAATTTGTTTCTACTCCAATGGAATGTAATGTAAAGCTGAGTGCAAAGGAAGGTGATGAGTTGCATGATATGAATGTATATAGATCCATGGTAGGATCTTTGATTTATGCAACAAAAACTAAACCTGATATATGTTATGCAGTGGGAGTATTGTCACAGTTTATGCATGAACCTAGAGTACCTCATATGCATGCAGCGAAAAGAGTGCTTAGGTATTTGAAAGGTACCATGAACGAAGGATTATTTTATAGTCATGATGTTGATCTAACTCTTAAAGTCTTTAGTGATGCAGATTGGGCTGGAAGCAAAGATGACAGAAGATCCACAAGTGGATATGTGGTAATAGCAGGAAACAAGACATTAACATGGAGTTCAAAGAAACAGCCTACAGTTGCTTTATCTTCTACAGAGGCTGAGTATAGAGGTTTAGCATTGGCTACTACTGAGGTTATGTGGTTTAAAAAGTTGTTTCATGACTTGAATGTGCAGGTTGATGTACCACTGATATATGGGGATAACTTGAACAGCATTCATATGACCTCAAATCCTATTTTTCATGCTAGAACAAAGCATATAGAGGTTCACTATCATTATGTTCGAGAGAAGGCCATGAACAATGAAGTGCAGGTTTCTTTTGTTGGAACAAAGGATCAAGTTGCAGATATCTTCACCAAATCCTTGGATGGACCAAAGCTTCAAAGATTCAACTATATTCTTGGCATGAAGGAAATACCCTTTGAAACTTGAGGGGGAGAATGTTGCGAACATTTGTTTTATGTAGGGTACAAGTTTCAAATTATGTAAATACCTTTGGGAAGTCTTCAAATACTTCAAGAAGGCTCATATTATTCATAAAATTTAGCAAAAATACCACGTGAGTTCTAGAACATGGTGAGTCAAATTAGTGAGTCACAAGGGAGCTTCAGTGGTGTCCTAGTGGAAGGTCGATGTGGCTAGTTCTCAAAGTCCATCAATACTTTGCTTATTTGAGCACTTGAGTCATGTAATACCTCCATCCAAGTGTCTACCACGAATTTAGATGTATTAGGAAGGTTTTAGATTAGTTTCCCATGCTATAGATTAGTTTCCCATGCTATAAAAAGAGGAGAAAAGTCGTGATCTTGTGGGATGTCCAAGAGAGTATCTCTATGCTACTCTAGTTTTTGTATGCAGAGCTTGCAGAGCTTGTATCTCCCTCATTATATATCCAAATTACATGTTTGATAGCTCATTTGAAAGCGCTTTTTGTCTACTTTCATAGTACCAATTTTCATAATCATTGGATTTGTGAGCTGAGAGCAACACTCTCTGCAAGTAGTGTGTGTTCTCTGTTTTTTATCCCTACTGAAGGTCTCCATTAAACATCCAACTTGCAGAGGTCATATCTCCTTGTGTATGTATCCAAATCATGTATTCTTTGGCTTGTTAGAAAGCTCTCCAGGTCTATTTGTATTCTGGAAATTTTCAGATTCATTGAAGTTGTGAGTTAAGAGCAGTAGTCTCTGCAAGTGATGTATGTCCTCAGGTTCATCTCTGTTTCAAGGTCTCCATTAAAGCTGCATATTGCAGAGGTCATAGCTCATTGAGTATTTATCCAAATTGAGTGTTCTTTGGCTCATTGGAAAGCTCTTGGTCTCTAGTATATGTGGTTAAAACAGTTTTAAAAACTTTTGAGTGAGTAGAGAGTAGTAAGCTCTGCAAGCATGACTGGTTTTCTATGATGAAGTTTGTGAGAAGGTCAACTTGTTCCTAGGGGGTTCCACCTACTTCCTGCTATACTTTGGAGGTCAATAAACTCCAACAGGTGTGGTGGTGACCTAGCATGGAATTTAGTTGAAAAATGAAAAAGAAAAGAAAAAAAACCAAAAGCAAAGAGTTGATGAAAAGGAAAGCGGGTAGTAGAAACCCTAGGTAGAAGGGGCATGGAAAATGGACAAGAGGATTCAAGTGGAAATGGAAAGGAAATTAGGCAAGTGAACGTATAAATAGAAAAAGAGTAGCGGAAAGGAAGAGAAGATGTGGTTCTTGCATGTATGTATGTTGTGTGTGACGAGAATGCATGTGTGATGCGGGATCATGATGTGTGTGTTGAGTATACATGTGTGAGATGGATGTTTTTCATTTTGGTAGTAGATGTGGTGTTTGATGAAGAAAGATTCTAATGTTTGATGAAGTTTGTAGACAGGTGGACATGGCGATGAAGATGCGTGAAGATCTACAAAGATGTAAGTGAAATGATTGGATTTTGGTACTAACCGATGATTGTATGAGGATGATTGCAGGTGCTACATTGAGGAAGAAGAGAATTAGCATGCAAGGTAAAGATTTGTATTTGATTAAGTGATGAGCACATGTTGGATGATTTGAGGGCAGGAACATATTTGGCTTATCGAGGACGACTTCGCAAATAAGTGGAGGGGAGTATGTTAGCCGAATAAACTATTGGTTTTTGTGCACTAATAGGCTTCCATTTTGCAGAGTGTACGTACAAGTGCAGGTATTTTACAACAAAAGAAATGTTGGTCAATAGTAGTTGAATTCAATCAAGGTGGCTTGGAGGTGGGTGTTGTGGAAAGAAAAGAGATGTGGTGGCATGGGATGCCCTCATTAGAGGTTACTTGAATTTGGGGCAGCTGCACTATGCTATTGATCTGTATAAGAAGTGTGTTTAACAAACTTGAAGTCCGAAGCATTGTTTCTTGGAACACTTTGATTGGAATTATTCCCACGATTAGCAACATTGCGAGTCTTTGGTTCCCTGGTTTGTTTCTTTCTATCATTGCTACGGGTATATTGGAGATGCGATGGAGTGGTGACGACATTGAAGAATGGTGGAGGAATGAGTAAATTGGGGATTGGAGGTGTTTCAACCATCTCTTCACTCTTTCCCGCAAAGAGTTGGATGATCCATGTGTGTTGGAATTATATTCCTTGCTGGTTGATAGCTTCTTTCCATCAAGTGTATTCTCAGTAGTTAATGTTTTGGATGTTTTACTAGATTTGGGTATGCAAACTTCCTTAAGGGTGGAAGATTTATTGGACAGTGCAATTTTAGTAGCCGCTAGGAGTTTAATTGACGAAAATCATGCCCTAAATATGGGAAAATGCTTACTAGCACACATAAATAAATTGGGCCTAAGTCTTGAGATGTCAGCTACCAACAGAGTGAAAAGAGCCAAATCATGCATTATCAAATGAAGGTACAGAGGCAGTTTTGGCTTAAGCTCAGAGATATCAAGTGGTGTCCAGCTCTGAACAAGGCCCCACATCTATTTCTTCCATGGCCAAGAGAACCAAAGAACCTGCTGGTTCCTCTCATCATTGTTCGGCCAAAATCTCAAATGTGGCTTCTCAAATGCTTGCCATTTTTTCGCTAGAAGAAAAAAACAAAAAATGGGCCGCTTTCCATTTCTTGGTGCAAAAAGTAGGTGGTTTTTGTTTGTTTCTTGCAATAATTCTCGAGGGCAATTGGGTAAAGTCCTAGCGCCAGCCTTTATCTCCTACTGCAGGATATACAAAAGGGGGGAGATTGAGCAATTGAGGTCTCTCTCCCTCGTTCGGCGATAGCTGCTGTTTTTTCTTTTGCCCCGAAGAAGGGGGGAGGTGCTGTAAGGAGGTTTTTTTTGGTTGTTGTGCCCTGATCAAGGGAATCACTGGGGGCTTTAACGTTTTTTGTCCTTTTGGCTCTGTGTGATCAGGGGAGAGAACTCTACATAGTGGAGAAGCTGAAGGGGATATTTGAGGGGGGGAGCTGGGCGCTAGGGCTGGTTCTCTGGAAGTTTCTATTGTGTTTTGTTCTTTGTATGTGCTAAGGTTCTAGGAGCCAAAAAGATCTTGGATTACTTGCAATGATTATTTCGGCCTACTTCACTTCCAACATGCCAAATCAAACCTCTTCAAGGATGCCACCTTTTAGGGATGTGTGATTTAGTGATGTGTGAGGGATCGATTGTAAACATGAACTACAACTTTGAGAGCTTCTCCCCAAAATCCATGAAGGAGATTAGCTCTAGAGAGCATACATCGCACCCTCTCACATAAAGTCCTAATATACATTTCAGCCACACCATTAGAAGAGGGGTTGTATGGGATTGTAACTCCCTCTTAATACCAAGATTTTCACAAAATTTGTTGAATTTGGCATTTGTAAACTCACGTCCATCATTTTTGCTTAAGCATTTCAACTTTGTACCTGTTTGTGTGCTCACAAATGCAATTTCTTTAATGCAACAAAGGCTTCATCCTTGGAAATAAACCTGAAGCTTCCTACAATAGTAATCAACAAAAGAAACAAAGTAAAAAGCAAACCCCATAGATTTGGTGGGAATGCTAAAAACATTAGAGTGAAAAAAGCAAGCACATTAGAGTTACAAGAATGTTGGGGATAAAGGCCCCAACGAATCTCCTTTTGTTTATTTTGATGCTTTCAAATTGATAACTCTCTTCGAGAGCTTTCCATACGTATTTTTCTTATATTTTTTGGACCCTAAATTGAGGAGGTATAAGCATCTACATTATTTTTATGACTTTGGTCATTGGCCATGTGTGAAATCTTACCAAAGTTCATTTGTGTAGATTGTTTTTAATGGTCTTCCAGATTCACATTAGAGTTTTGCCTCTACTCTTTGATTGATGATCAAAGGAAATCCTAATGCCTTAACATTTGAGGAGTTAGTCTCTATTTTGTTGCAAGAAGATCAGTCCACATAGAACATGTCCATTATGTGTGTTGCAAATCAAGATTTCATAGCTAGTTAGAAGGGAAAAGGTAAATGGAGCTCATCTACTAGTAAGCAAAAATTCTCTAATGTTGCACAGTCAAAGAAGGAAGAGAAAGAAAAGAAGAAAACAAAAAAGCACAAACAGTTTTGCAAATACTATAAGGAAAATGATAATGTCATAAAGAGTTGTCCAAAACTGGCTGCAAAATAGGCTAAGAAGAAAAAGATTGGAATGGTTTTTGTAGAGGCCTCTACCCTTAAACAAAGTCTACTAATCTTCTTCAAAATGAAGAATGGGAATTTACTACTTTATGAAGCTGTGACCCATCTTCTCATGAGTAGTGTATGTCTGTAGTAGACTTAGATGTTTGGTAGTTGGATAGTGGGGCAACCAAGCATCAATTAATAAGATCATTTTGACTACTACAAATGGTAGTTCTTTTGCATTTTCAAATGCTTTTTATGTACCAAGGATCAAGAAAAAATTATTTCTAGCTTCAGCATTAGCCAAGATTGGCTTGGTTGTCAAATTTGTTGATGAAAGATGTACAGCATGATCTCTTAAATGGCGATGTTATTATTTCTTCTAGCATTTTATGTCGTGGGCTGTATAAGCTCATAGATATATGCAAAATAATTTGTGAATGATTGAGCATTTAAAGTTCAAGATTCTCAGGCTATCTTAGATGCAAAGCTTTGGCATGCACACTTTGGTCATCTGAATTTTGCGAGTTTGATATGCCTGCAGAAATCTAAAATGGCATTCTCTCTACCTAAACTTGATGTACCTTGTAAACATGTCAGTGAAAGATATATTTTGGCCAAATGCAGTGTTCATCTTTCCCAAAAGATGGCTCAGTTCGAGCTATGCATAAATTGGAGCTTGTTCATAGTGATTGTGATCCTATGCAAACAAGTTATTTCAGAAACTACCTTTACTTTGTTACTTTTATTGATGATTTCTCTAGGCATGCATGGGTGTATCCATTGAAAGAAAATTATTTCGAAGTTTTT
>CM035416.1:198752425-198802425 GCA_020310875.1 Ceratopteris richardii
CTAAGCTAAGTAATCAATGGAATAAAGGCATATGACAAATAGGAAGCTTTCACCATAGCTATGTAACTCTATATGGACATGCAAGTTCTTGATTTCAACACCCTCTTGGGACACCCGTTCACACATGAGGAAAATCCCATGAAGAATGGAGACAACTCAAAAGCTAATCAACCCTCTGCTCTTTATACACATGTAAAGAAGAAAAAAGATAGAAAATGCAAAGGTAAGAAGTCTGATGACGAAGGGAGCACCTCTCAAGCAAACTTTGTAGGTAGAGGTAGATGCTCAAGAGGAAGAAGGAAAGGAGGAAGTCAAGGTAGGGGGAGAGTTCAAAGCTCATCTCCATTTTCCATATGTGGCCTAAATAATCACATCACAAAAAATTGTTTAAGGAATCTCAAGAACCAAAGAGGTAGAGGTTACAACAGAGGTGGCTATGGAAGCTCAAGAGGTAGATTCAACAACAACAATGCATACAATAACAACTAATACAACAACTACTACCAAGGAGGATAGAGAGGAAGGACAGACTACAACAATTATGTAGATGAACAAACCCAAGATGATTCACTTCTTCTAATGAACATGACTATGAAGCAAGGTAAAGTAGATGAACATGTATTCTATATAGACTCGGCTGGTCAAATCATGTAGTAGGGAATGTAGCTCTACTCTCAAACTCAGAGGATCCTGTTGATGTGTAAAACACCACAAGAAATCAATTAATGTGACACTAGAACACCTCTATGGTCACCATTAACTCATTGCCACTCCAAACTTTGAGAAATGATAGCCGAAACCAAGAACTTTGCTTCTTTACATTTTTCTAGTCACTAAAATGACATACCTTCAGTATTTTCTAATTTCTCTTCTCTCAAATATTATTTCTCCAAGATCTTTTATAGGCTGAAACTAGAAAAGTAGAGCTTTCCAATAAGCTATCATATGCATGAAACGGATCTCTAGAACTCAAGTTGTGGCCCTCACATGATGACCCTGTATGACCCTCCAAAATTGGAAATTTTGCCTGTTTTAGTAAATTTCGCTGTCTAAAAATAAAAATTTGATGCCTAGCATCGACTTGCAACCAAAAGTCGATGCCGGGCATCGACTTTGAGCTTTTTCAGCCACTTTTTCAGCACCAGAATTAGCCTCTTGAACACACACATGAAGAAGACCACTTTATGTGGGAAGTCGATGCCAGGCATCGACTTTATGCTGAAACTCGATGCCTGACATCGAGTTGCTCCACAAACCTCATGATTTTAAGAAGTTTCATCAGTAGATAAAAGTCAGATATGAAGATAAGTACTTATCAGCTAGGATTCGATGCCAGGCATCGACTTCTCGCATAAAACTCAATCTTTCAACATACATTCGATGCCAGGCATCGACTTACTTGAAAAACTTCAATTCTTCAAAACATTACAGAGAAGACAAACACTGGAGATGGAAGAAGAAGACTTATACACAGAGCTTTACTAGTTCTTATCATAGCTATGAAAACTCAGAAGCTTACAAGTGCTTTCTCACTCAGAGAAGCCCGACTATACTCAGTCATACAAAATGAGTACTAACTCACTTTCTCATTGTCTTCTCTCTCATTCTTTCTCACCGTGTCAGTTGATACAAACTAACTTATATAGATTTCCTTATCCTCGTGAATTTTAAAAAACTTCTAGAACTAAAGTGAACTAACTGTACAAGTATAATACACTTGTGAATTTGTCCCTTCACATAGGCATGTAGTTTTATTCTAAAGCTTTGACCTTCAAATATATGTCCAATTAGGGATTGTTTCTCCAACAGCTCCCCCTCAATCACTAATTGACATTCTCTATTTCTTCATATCATCTTCTTTTCTTTTACTCCTTCCATGCTTTTGAATCTACTGGTCTTCACACCATCCAAGCTCTTTGTCATTATGTCTGCTATCTGGTCTTTTGTAGAAATGTACTCCACTTCAATTTCTTTTTCCATTACCTTTTTTCTCAGGAAATGATAATGTATCTCTATATGTTTTGTTCTTGCATGAAATACTGGATTTGCTCCAAGATAAAGTGAACTCATCTTATCTCCATGTATTGTAGGTGTACCTTGATCAATGCCTAAGCTTTTGAACAATGTCTGCATCCATATGACCTCCTGAGCTTCTTCCACAAGTCCTTTGTACTCTGCTTCAGTTGATGATAATGCTACTGTATGTTGTTTCTTTGAACACCAACTTACAACCTTATCACCAATGTATATCATGTAACCATGAGTTGATCTTCTGTCATCCTGGTTACCTGCCCAGTCTGAGTCACTATAGGCTCTCAACTTCAGATCTGATGTAAAAGGATAATATAATCCTTCCTTTATAGATCCTTTGATGTATCTGAGAACTCTTTGACCTACAATCCAATGTGGATCCTTTGGACAATGCATGAATTGTGAAAAAACTCCCACTGCATAAATAAGATCAGGTCTTGTTAGTGTAGCATAAATCAAACTACCCACAAGAGATTGATACTTCCTCATATCTTTGTATTGTGCACCATCATATTTACTGAGCTTGTGATTAACTTCAAGTGGAGTTGAAGCTTCTCTGCAATTTTCCATATCAAACTTCTTCAATAGATTTAGAAGATACCTTTCTTGTGATACATATATGCCATGATCTGTATAAGTGACTTCCATTCCAAGAAAATATGACAACTTTCCTAGGTCACTGATCTTAAATTCTTTTTCAAGTAATCTCTTTACCTCCTTGATTCCTTCATCTGAAGTTAATGTCATCTACATAAATACAAATGTAGATTGTACCTTCCTCTGTTCTTTTGATGAGTAGACTTGGATCTGCTTTTGAACTTTGATATCCAAGATCATTTAGATACTTCACCAATCTATAGTTCCATGCTCTAGGAGCTTGCTTCAATCCATACAATGCTCTTCTCAACCTGCAAACAAAATTTGGATACCTCAAATCTATAAACCCTTGAGGTTGTTCCATGTATACCTCATCTGATATGTATCCATTCAAGAATGCATTCTTTATATCCAATTGACTTAGGGTCCATCCTTTTGAAGCTGCAATAGCAATGATTGTCCTTATAGTTGACATCTTAGCTACAGGACTGAATGTTTCATCATAATCTATGCCATAGGTTTGGGCATAGCCTTTCACCACCAGTCTAGCTTTATATCTGGCTATACTTCCATTTGCAAGCTTCTTCACTTTATAAACCCATTTATTTCGAATTACTTTCTTACCATTTGGTTTAGGAACAAGTTCCCATGTCTTGTTCTCCTCCAGTGCATTGAACTCTTCGTTCATTGCTTCTTCCCATTGCTTCTTACCTTTAGCTTCATCATAGTTATGAGGTTCTTCATCATCTTTGACCATATATGCATAGTTCTTCTGAGTTATGTAAGAAGTATCATAAGAATACCTTTCTGGTTGCCTTCTAGTCCTGCTTGACCTTCTTGGTTCACATTCTTCATAAGTGTCTGGATACACTTGTTCATCAAATATAGGAGCTTCTTCATTTCTTCTTGTTAATCCACTTCTGGATGTACTTGCTTGCATATAGTCTTCATCTCTATTCACATGCACAATTGATTTTCCTTTCTCACACCTTCTTACCTCTTCTTCAAATTCTTCAGTTGTATGACTTTGATCTGCATACCAACTTTTCTGTTCATCAAATGTAACATCTCTAGAAACAATAAATTGTTTTGTCAGAGGATTCCACAACCTGTAACCCATCTGCTTTTCATCATAACCAATGAACACATATTTTTCTACCTTTGGTTCAAGTTTATGCCTAAGTTGTGATGGCACATAAGCATATGCAATTGATCCAAACACTCTACAATGATCTAGTGTTGGTTTCTTACCCCACCAAGCTTCATATGGAGTCATTCCATTGAGAGCTGCACATTGTAATCTATTCACAAGATATGTAGCTGTATTTACAGCCTCAGCCCAAAGATAATTTGGACAATTCTTCTCCTTCAGCATAGCTCTAGCAAACTCAACCAAGGTCCTGTTCCTTCTTTCTGCTACACCATTTTGTTGTGGTGTATACCTGCATGTTATTTCTCTCTTAATACCTGCATGTTATTTCTCTCTTAATACCTGCATTCCAAAGATAATCATTGAACTCTTGGGAGAAGTATTCTCCCCCTCCATCAGACCTTAGTCTCTTAAGATTTTGACCTGTGACTCTCTCTGTATATGCATGAAAATTCTTGAAGGCTCCAAACACTTTTGATCTTTCCTTCAAAACATATAATGTTATCCATCTTGTAGCATCATCAATAAAAAGAACATAGTACCTTGAGCCATTGATAGATCCTTCTTTTGTTGGTCCCCATACATCTTTATGAATGAGCTCTAGTAATCCATCATGTTTGAATCCTTTCTTTTGAAATGGTAACCTGTGTGCTTTACCCATTTGACATGCTTCACATTTATAAACCATATGTTGACTTTGCACATTTGGTAATCCTACTACAGACTGATTAGCAACCATAGCTTTAATTCCTCTTTCATTGAAATGACCTAATCTCTTATGCCAGAGATCAAGTTCTGTAATCACTCCTTCACCATGTGTGAGCAAAGCTTGACCAACGTTTCCCTGCACTCTTAAAGTAAAGAGTCTACCTTCTTTCTTACCAGAGACAATCTGATTATATCCATTCTCTGGATCTTCAACAAATACTCCTTCATTTGTAAACCTGACTTGAAAACCTTTTTCAACTATTTGTCCCACACTAATCAAGTTTTTAGGTATTGTGGGAACATACAAAACATTGGTTAGCAAATCTTCTCCACTCTTGCATTTCACTTTTCCAATTGAATGTACACTATGTCTTGTATTATCACCTATTTGAACTGTATGACTAGAAATACCTTTTTCCAATTCTGACATCAATTCTATGTTTCCTGACAAATGATTAGAACATCCAGAGTCAATGTAAAATACCTTTAGATCTTCTTTATCTGATGTGCTGATTGAATTCATCATCAATGATGTATGACTTTCATTCTGTGTGTCATTTGCATAATTGTAGTAGGTGGTGTTGTAGGATTGATTCTGTCCCCAACTTCTTCCTGCACCTCTACCATAGCCTCCTCTTTGATTTTGTCTACCTCTTTGGAAATTACTTTGATATCTTCCACCTCGACCTCTGCTATTGTTGTTTTGATTCTGGTTTGATCCTCGTTGATTGTGCCAACAGTCATGATCCAAATGATTACTCAATCCACAGATCAAGCAAGCCTTCTTGTTGTTATTTTGATTACCTCTTCCTCTTCCAAATCCTCTTGCTCTTCCTTTGCCAGTGCCTTTACCTCTTGCATAATAAACTTGAGAAGTCGACTCTTCTTCATCCTTTGCTTTACCTTTATCTCCTTTCTTCTTGTTTGTCATGTACATTGCAGAACTTTGTCCTTTATCTCCATCTCCCTTCAAGTCTTGCTCATATGTGAGCATCAAACCAAGCAACTGGTTCAAATCAGGAACATAATGATTTAATGAAAGTTCTGTTGATAAGACAAAAGGTTTCCACCTTTCATCCCCTCTCAAACTTGCAAGTAGTTGAGCAATCAATCTGTGATCTTCAACATCTTTATCTATGGATCCAAGACTATCTGCTAGATCCTTCATCTTAGTGACATAATCACTAATACTTTGACTTGGCTTCTTTTTGAATGTTGTAAACTCTGACCATAGACTTGCTTTCCGTGCTTTAGTAGTGCTTTGGAAATGATACTCCAATGCATTCCATATATCTTCAGATGATTCCAATCCTCTGATGTGTGGTAGCAAATGATCAGAGATTGTATTGTAGATGTAAGCTTTTGCACTTGCATCCTTCTTCTGCCAATGCTTTAAAGCATCTAGTTCTTCTTTCTTTGGTCGGCTTTCATCTTCAAATACTGGCTTCTCTTCTTCACTTGTTACATATATCATCAGATCCTTTCTCATAAGTAAGGATTCCATTCTCATTACCCATGCGGGGTAATTATCTCTATCCAGTTTGTCAATGGAGATATGATCTGTCATACTCCTTTCCTTTTGCTACAACCTGTGAGCTTAAAGGATAAAGGATAATACCTTTTGGAGTTCTTTGTGTATGTGGATACTAGAGCAACCTTTTGATGCCTTGTGTCTTCAAATGCTTCACCTTTCAACCTTTAATGAAAAAATTTTCAAAAACTTCTCGTACCTTTGTCACCTTCTGCTCTTCAGGACCTTTCTGCTCTGATACCACTTGTTGATGTGTAAAACACCACAAGAAATGAATTAATGTGACACTAGAACACCTCTATGGTCACAATTAACTCATTGCCACTCCAAACTTTGAGAAATGATAGCCAAAACCAAGAACTTTGCTTCTTCAGATTTTTCTAGTCACTGAAATGACATACCTTCAATATTTTGTTAATTTCTCTTAGCTCAAATATTATTTCTCCAAGATCTTTTATAGACTGAAACTAAAAGAGTAGAGCTTTCCAACAAGCTATCATATGCATGAAATGAATCTCTAGAACTCAAGTTATGGCCCTCACAAGATGACCCTATATGACCTTCCAAAATTGGAAATTTTGCGTGTTTTAGTAAATTTCGCTGTCTAAAAATAAAAATTCGATGCTTAGCATCGACTTGCAACCAAAAGTCGATGCGGAGCATTGACTTTGAGCTTTTTCAGCCACTTTTTCAGCACCAAAATTAGCCTCTTGAACACACACATGAAGAAGACCACTTTATGTGGGAAGTCGAGCTAGGCATCGACTTTATGCTGAAACTCGATGCCAGGCATCGAGTTGCTCCACAAACCTCATGATTTTAAGAAGTTTCATCAGTAGATAAAAGTCAGATATGAAGATAAGGACTTATCAGCTAGGATTCGATGCCAGGCATCGACTTCTCGCATAAAACTCAATCTTTCAACATACATTCGATGCCAAGCATCGACTTGCTTGAAAAACTTCAATTCTTCAAAACATTACAGAGAAGACAAACACTGGAGATGGAAGAAGAAGACTTATACACAGAGCTTTACTAGTTCTTATCATAGCTATGAAAACTCAGAAGCTTACAAGTGCTTTCTCACTCAGAGAAGCCCGACTATACTTAGTCATACAAAATGAGTACTAACTCACTTTCTCATTGTCTTCTCTCTCATTCTTTCTCACCGCGTCAGTTGATACAAACTAACTTATATAGATTTTCTTATCCTCGTGATTTTTAAAAAACTTCTAGAACTAAAGTGAACTAACTGTACAAATATAATACACTTGTGAATTTGTCCCTTCACATAGGCATGTGGTTTTATTCTAAAGCTTTGACCTTCAAATATATGTCCAATTAGGGATTGTTTCTCCAACAGATCCAAGGAATAGACATGAAGTCCAAACTAGAGATGACACAAGACACCAAATTGAAAAGATAGGTAATGTGAAGACTTAAGATGGTAATATGAACCTATTGAGCAAGATATTATATGTGCCAACTATCACCAAGAACCTCATAAGTGGATATCAAATTGATGAGAAAGGATGACATGTCAGATTTACAAAGACTGGAGCATTTGTTGAGGATCCACATCACGGATTCAAGAGGATAGCAAGAGGAGAAAATCAGGTACATTTTTTACATTTGATCTCCAAAATACTAGAAATATTGCATTGTTCAATTATGGTAGTAAAACTCTATTAGAGTTGGAAATTCGGCACAAGAGATCAAATCACATAGGTGAAAGAGCTCTCCAGCAAATCAATATGGATCAGAGTGTAGTTGTTCTACCAAACATATCCAAACAACACATGATCTACAAATGTAGTGCTTGGCAATTTGGTAAGTCACATAGGAACCATTCACAAAGAAAGGATACATTCATGGAGATCTATGTGAGGAGATGTTTGGGTATGCTCCAAAGATGAGCTGGACTTGCACAAAACTTGCTCTACACCTCACAAGTTTACTCCAGGGATGCATAGTAGACCCCTTTGGATTAAAAATAATGCATTTAGAACCATAAGGTACTTTTGAAGGTCACTTCCAAAAGTTCGCAACAAAACACATAACTTGCATGTATTAGAAATGTGAGAAAACCTTCTATTTTGGGAATATTGGTGCTCAGAGTTTTGCTCAGAGCTCATAATATCATATGCCTAGAGAGCTTTTGCAAACATCTAACTCAAAAGTATAGATAACTAACACAACTTATTTCATGAATTTAGAGGCACCATACACTGAGAAATAAACTAAGCAGCTCAAGGGGGTCATCCCAACATTTCAAGAGCATGAAAATGTGTAGATAGAGTCAACTTCTTCACTCCATATCTCCAAATTGGCTGAGCCAAAATGAATTAAACTTCATAGATAGATAGTAGACACTTCACTCTAACCATAGAAGGCTAGATTATAGAAAATGATTGAGTACACATTGAGAAATTGGATGTGCAAAATCATTGAAATGATGAAGATGGAATAGAGATTAGTAGATAGGAATGAACTTGAAGAGATGTATCAAATTATGTATGCCAATCAACATGTGATACATGAGAAGTGTAGTGGACTACTCACATATATGTTTAGATCAGGGTATGCTCAATGATGTAGCTCAGTAGGTCTCAAAAATGACTCTATATGACCCGCGACTAAAATCTTCTCTATTTATACTCAACTAGTGAGTTTGAATTTTGAATTACCCTCAGCTAAAAGTGTTCCTACACTTTAGAGCTGATTTTAATTGATTCCTTCTACCACATGATTCATGGGTTTAGCTCTCTAACTTCATGAGATTCCATATTTTCTATCTTTTACATTTATCAAAAGGTAAATACACATATATTGACAAGAAGGTGTTCATAAGTGATCCTCCATATGAGATACATGAATTGAGAAGTAGTATAGCCAAGCATTTAGGCTTGCTAAATGTACCAACAGATCTCACTCAAACCTAAGATGCTTGAGTCTTGAGTCCTTCATGATTTCTTGAAAATCAATCATTGATTTGAACCTATTCAATTTGCTTCCATCCAATGCCTTTGTCATCATATCTGCACATTGTTGATGTGTGGATATATATGAGAGTTATATCTCCTTATAATGGTAGTCACCTTCAATGTGTTTGGTCTTGGCATGATAAATAGGGTTAGTAACAAGATGAAATGAACTAATGTTGTCTTCAAATATGTGTGGAGTAGAGGTATTCAACCCTAAATATGAATATAGGGCCTTTATCCACATAGCTTCTTAAGTAGCATTTGCTAGTCCTCTGTATTCAGCTTCAGTTGATGAGAGAGCAACTGTAGGTTGCTTCTTTGAAGAACATGAGATCAATTTGGTACATGCAAATTTGAGATAACCTGAGGTGCTTCTCCTATCATCATTAGAACCTACCCAATCTGCATCAAAAAATAATTTGACATCTATATCAGAGGTATAAGGGTAGTATAACCCTTCATTAATTGTGCCCTTCACATAATTTGGGATTCTTTTAGCTGCTTCCATGTGAGTCTTCCTTGGAGTGTGCATGAATTGACTTAGCACACTAACTCCGTAACATATATCACCTCTATTTAGAGAACCATAGTTCAAGCTTCAACTAGGCTTCGGCAACTGGTGACATATTCAATTAACTCACCTTCATGAGCACTTAGCCTATAATTTACCTCCATTGGTGTACCTACAACCTTTGTATTATCCATCTTGAATTTGGAGAGCATATCTCCAATATACTTTCTCTGAGTTAGGAACATACCCTTTCCTATATATACCACTTCCAAACGTAGGGAGTGAGTAAGCCAAGCTCACTAATCATGAATTCTTCTTTCATTTGAGGTTTGATCCTCTTGATTCCATCTACATCATTACCTGTAATGATTATATCATCCACATATACACAAAGGTATATAAACTCTAAGTGATTCCTCTTCATGAAAAGGGAAGGATCTGCTTTGCTCACCATAAATCCTTTATCCTATAAATAAGTGACTAATCTATGACTCCAAGCTCTAGGAGCTTGCTTCAAGCCATACACGGCTTTCTTCAACCTACATACATGTTCTGGATATGTCTTATCTTCAAAATTAGGGGGCTGAGCCATCTATACCTCCTCTGAAATCAAACCATTCAAAAAAGCATTTTTAGCATCCATTTGATAGATATTCTAATTTTTGGAAGATGCTACACTCACGAGTACTCTAATTGTAGGCATTTTTGCCACAAGTGAGAATGTCTCTTCATAATCAATACCTTGGGTTTGAGAAAACCCCTTAGCCACAAGCGTCGCTTTGTACTTGTTAATTGAGTCATCATAATTCTTCTTTACCTTGTAAATCCATCTTGAGCCAATGAACTTCATAGATGGTTTCTTGGGAACCAATTCTCGAGTCTGATTCTCTTTTAGGGCTTCAATTTCTTCATCCATGGCATCTCTCCATTATGGTTTCTTCTTTGCCTCTTCATATGTTGATGGTTCTTTAGAGTTTGTATCCTCAGCAATATAAATGGAATGCTTAATGACCGGGGAGGTTTCATAACCATACCTTCTTGGCTTCCTTTTCTCTCTACTAGATCTCCTTATTGTTTGTTGTGATGATTCTACCACATCTCTCAACTCCTTCACTTTAGCTTTGCCTTTGGAGTTCCAAGAATTAATTTCTCTTCATGGAGTCTTCTAATCATCATCAGAATCACTCGAGTCTTCATGTGTATGCTCTTTCCTCTTTGACAATGTTTGAAAGTCTTCCTATAGGTCATAGGGAAGTTCGATTTTCCTTCAATAACCCAAGATTTGTTTTCATCAAAACAACATCTATAATAACAATAAAACCTTTATTACTTTGATTATGTAGCCTATAACCTTTTTGATTAAGCTCATAGCCAATGAACATACACTTCTCTGCCTTTGAATCCAATTTGCCTCTGATTTGTGAAGGTATGTGTGCATATGCTATGCACCCAAAGATTTTGCAGCGATCAAGACTATGTCTTCTTCCATTCCATGCTTCATACGGTTCCATCCCATCCAATACTTTTGATGGGAGTCTATTGATTAGATAGGTGGCTATGGACAAAGCCTCTACCCATAGGTAATTGGGCAGCTTCTTCTCATTTAGCATTGACCTTGCAACCTCCACTAAGGTTCTATTGCTCCTTTTGGTTAGTCCATTCTACTCTAGAGTATACCTAGTTGTAATCTCTCTTTTGATTCCTCTCTCTTGGAGATAAGCATCAAAGTCATGGGAGAAATATTATCCCCCTCCATCTGACCTTGGCCTCTTCAAAGTCGTTCCTCTTTGATTTTCAACAAGTGCTAGATATTTCTTGAAACAAAAGAACACTTCGTCCTTATGCTTCATAAAGTATAGTATTATCCATGTGCTACAATCATCAACAAAAGACACATAATACCCAGATCTAGAGATTGAAGGCTCCTTGCTTGGCCCTCATACATCTGTATGGACTAGCTCGAATAGGTCTACATGAATGTATCCCTTCTTTGTAAATGGTTGCCTATGAGACTTACCAAATTCACAAGCACTGCGTTTGTAAATCATGTGTTGCCTAGAGATATTTAGTAAACCAAGCACAATTTGATCCCTACTGATTTGCTTCAGAGCCCTTTCACCTATATGAGCTAACCTCTTGTGCCAAATTTCCAATTCTGATAATGTTTCGCTACCATAATTAAACAAAGCAATGTTACTAGTATCTTGGAGCTCAAATGTAAATATTCTACTCGACTTTCCTCCTCTTTTTCTCTTGAATCCCTGATGTGGATCCTCAACAAATGCTCCATTCTTTGTAAATCTAACCTACAACCCTTTCTCAACAATCTGACCAACACTTATGAGATTTTTGGTTATGGTTGGCACATACAATACCTTACTCAATAGCTTCATATTACCATCTAAAATCTTTACATTGCCTGTCTTCTCCATTGGATGCCTTGTGTCATCTTTTGTTTGGACTTCATGTCTATTTCATGGATCCTCCAAGTCTGAGAGCAGAGCTACATTCCCTGCTAGATGATTTGAACAACCTGAGTATATAGAATACATGTTCATTTTCTTTACCTTACTTCATGGTCATATTCATTAGAAGTAATGAGTCTTCTTGGGTTCGATCATTTGCATAGTTGTTGTAATCTCTCCTTCCTCTATATCATCCTTGATAATTATTTTTGTTGTATGAGTTGTTGTTGTTGTAACCATTGTTATTGTTTAATCTTCCTCTTGAGCTTCCATAACCTCCTCTACTATAGCCTCTTCCTCTTTGGTACAATTCTTAGTAATGTGATTAGTTAAGCCACATATGGAACATGGAGAGGAGCTTTGAGATCTCCCCTTGCCTTGTCTTCCTCCTCTGCCTCTTCATCTTGAAGCTCTACCTCTACCTGCAAAGTTTGCTTGAGAGGCACTACCTTCATCATCAGACTTTTTACTCTTGCCTTTACCATCCTTATTTCTGTTCTTATCTGTATATAGGGTAAAGGATTGATTACCTTTTGAGTTGTCTTAATTCTTCATAAGATTTTCCTCATGTGTGGACAATTGTCCCATGAGGGTGTTGAAATCATGAACCTGCATATCCATGTAGAGGTCCATGGCTATGGTGAAAGCTTCATCATCTACTCTTTATCTATTTCTTCTCCTATGCTCTCAAGTTGATCTGCTATGTCCTTCATTTTGGTGACAAAACCAGTCACACTTTTCTTGTGCATCTTCTTGAGTGTAGTGAACTCCATCCATAGTTGGTTTTTTCTTGCCTCGATACTTGATGAGAAGAATGTTTCAAGAGCATTCCAAGTCTCTTCTGAAGTTTTGCAATTCTTGATGTGTGGAAGTAAAAAATCAGAGACTGAGTTAAGAATGTATGATTTGGCTAGAGCAACCTTTGAGCACCATGTGGTTAACCTCTCTTCTTATTTGGTTGTCCTTTGCTTCTGAGGATTGGCATAATTTCATCTCCAAAAATGTAACCATAGAGGTTTCTCCCTTAAATATAAGCTTCCATTCTAAGTGACCAAGCTAAGTAATTACCTCAGTCCAATTTTTTTATTGATGAAGGAAATCCATCTCCCATGTTGATTTATTGTTGCTTTGATACTAGTGTGAGGAGATTTTTGGGTATGCTCTAGAGATGAGTTGGTGTTGCACAAAACCTCCTCTACACCTACCAAGTTTCCTCCAAGGATGCTTAGTAATCTCCTTTGGCTTCACAATAATTCATTTACAACCATTAGGTACTTTGGAACATCACTTCCAAAAGTTTGCATCAAAACAGATAACTTGCATGTCCTAAAAATGTGAGAAAACCTTTTATTTTGGAAATATTGGTGTTCATTTGATGTTTTGCTCAAAGCTCACAATCTCGTATGAATTGACCAGAAAGCTTTTGCACATCTCTAGTTAATGCATATAGCTAACTAACCCAAGTTATCTCATGAATTTAGAGGCACCATACTCAAAGAAATAAACTTAGCAACTTAGGGGTGTCATCTTGAAATTTCAAGAGCATGAAGATATGTGGATATATTCAACTTCTTGACTTCATATCTCAAGATAGCTCTCAAGAATGTCACTATATGACTCGTGACTAAAAACTTCTTTATTTATATACAACTAGTGAGCTTTAATTTTGAATTTCTCTCACGTAAAAGTGTTCCTACACTTTAGGGGTGATTTGAATGGATTCCTTCTACCACATGAGTCGTGGTTTTAGCTCCCTAACCCTCTGAATTAGTCTTCTTAATGAACAGTGAAGACTCTGCCTTGCTTACAACAAAATTTTGATCCTATAATTTTGTGACAAGACTATGGTTTCAAGCTCTAGGAGCTTGCTTTAAACCATACAATACCTTCCTTAATTCACATACATAATCAAGTTTATCTTTTTCTTCATATATTGATGGTTGAGCCATGTATACCTCTTCAAAGATCCACCCATTAAGGAACGCATTTTTGACATCTAACTCGTATAAGTTCCAATTCTTTGAAGCAGCAATACTTACTAGAACTCTGATAGTTGGCATCTTGGCTACAGGTGAGAAGGTCTCCTCATAGTCCACTCCATGGGTTTGAGAAAACCCCTTTGCTACTAACCTTGCTTCATATCTGCGTATTGTGCCATCTGAATTCTTTTTCACTTTGTAAATCCACCTGGATCCTATTACCTTCATTAATGGTCTTTTGAGAATCAAATCCCAAGTACTATTCTCTTGAAGTGCTTCAATTTCTTCCTGCATAGCTTCTCTCTATTCTTCTTTCTTGTTGGCTTCCTCAAATGAAGATGGTTCTTCTGACATAAAGTCTTTAGTCATATATATAGAATGCTTGGTGACTAGTGATGTGTCACAACCATACCTTATAGGTTTCTTGCTATCCCTTTGAGATCTTCTAAGTTCTTGATTGGATGACTCTAGAATGTCTTCCAATTGTTTGAACTTTATTTTTCCCTTGGACTTCCAAGCTTTGAAATCAATCTGTTCTTCATCTTCTGAGTTGACATCCCTTGATGTATGTGGTTCTTCTTGTGTTAGATTTGGAAAATCATTCTCCAAATCATAGAGTAGATTTATTTTCTTGCAATCATCCTCAAATGGGGAGTTATTTCATCAAATACACATCCCTACTAACTATAAATCTTTTTTTAGTGGGATTATATAACCTATATCCCTTTTTTTTTATCATAGCCAATGAATATGCATCTTTCAGCAATTAGATCAAGCTTTCCTCTAATCTTTGAGGGTATTTGTGCATAAGCAATGCACTCAAAGATTTTACAATGATCTAAAGAAGGTCTCCTTCCATTCCATGCCTCATAAGGTGTCATTCCATCTAGAGACTTGGATGGAAGCCTATTGATTAGGTAAGTGGTTGTGGAAACAACATCTGCCCATAGATAATTAGGGAGTTTTTTCTAATTCAACATTGATCTTGCGGCCTCTACTATTAATGTATTTATTCTCTGTGCCACTCCATTCTATTTAGGAGTCTACCTTGTTGTAATCTCTCTCTCTCTCTCTCTCTCTCTCTCTCTCTCTCTCTCTTTGTACCTCTATCTTGTAAGAATGAGTCAAACTCATGTGAGAAATACTCACCACCTCCATCATATCTGAGCCCCTTCAAACTTCTACCTGTTTGATTCTCAACCAATGCCAAATACTTCTTGAAACAAGTGAAAAATTCATCTTTATGCCTCATAAAATAAAGTATTGTCCATCTACTATAGTCATCTATGAATGAAACATAATACCTTGATCATGGCCTTGATGGCTCTCTGCTAGGACCCCACACATCTTTGTGTACAAGCTCCAAGTGTCTTCATACATGTATCCTCTTTTGTTGAATGGTTACCTATGTGACTTGCTGAATTGGAATGCTCATTGAAGAGAGTACTATTTCTTGTATCTTGAACTTCAAAGGTAAAAAGTCTACCAGATTTATCACATTTTGCAATCCTCTGAAATCCACATATGCTCCATGCCTTCTGAATTCTACTTTGCAAACCCTTCTCAAGAGTATATCCAACACTGATTAGATTCTTGGTTATTATTGGCACATACAATACCCTATTTAGAAGATTCATGCTACCATCAGATGCTTTAACATTTCAAATCTTCTTTAGTGAGTGCCTAGTGTCATCACTCATCTGAACTTCATGTTTTCCTTTGGGTTCTTCAAGGTCAGACAATAATGCCACATTGCCTCCTACATAATTGGAACAACCAGAATCAATATAGAATAGGTACTCATCATCTTTACCTTGCTTGTTGTTGTAGCCTTGATTGTAATTGTGATGGTATTTGTTTCCGCCATTATTGAACTTGCATCTTGATTGTCCATAGCCTCCTCTGTGGAAGCCTCTTCCTCTCTGATTCTTTGTGTTCCTAAAGCATTCATTTGTGGTATGATTGGTCAAGCCACAAATGTTGCAAGCTCAAGAATTTTATGGTCTCCCCCTACCTTGCTATCCTCCTTTGCCCCTTCCTCTAGTACCTCTTCCTCTACCTGTGAAATTCACTTGAGAGGTACTTGCTTCTTCTTCATTCATCTTACCTTTGCATTTATCTTTACTCTTATGTTTATCTATATAAAGGATAGAAGAGTGATTACCTCTAGAAGTATCTCTATTCCTGTTGAGCTTTGTCTCATGTGTGAAGAGTTGCCCCATCAATGTATTGAGGTCAAGGATCTGCATGTCCATATAATAGGTCCATTATTGTGGTAAAAGACTCCCGTTTGTCATCAGCCTTAATGCCATTTATGATCTGCCTTACTATCTGCTCCTCTTCTATTTCTTCTCCAATACTCCCAAGTTGATCAGCTTGGTCAGATAGTTAGCTACACTTTGCTTTGGTTGCTTCTTCAAGGTTGTGAACTCCATCCAAAGCTGGTTCTTCCTAGCCCTTTTATTTGATGAGAAGTATGAACATGCTACTTTGCAAGTCTCTTGGGAGGTCTTACAATTCCTAATATGAGGTAACAAAAATCAAATATTGAATTAAGTATGTAGGACTTGGCTAGAGCATCCTTTGCACACCATGTAGCTAGTCTCTCTTGCTCCTCTCTTGTAGGTTGGTTCTTGCTTATAAAGGTTGGCATTTCTTCATCTCTAAATATGTATCCATACAAGCTTCTTCCTTGGAGGTAAGCCTTCATCCTTAGGGACCAAGCTGGATAATTTCCCCTGTCCAATTTATCAATGAATGATGGAAATTCATCTCCCATTTTACCTTGATGTTGCTTTGATACCACTATTGGAGGAGATGGTGGACACCTTCCAAAGATGAGATGGTGCTGCAAATTCGTGCTTCACACTAGCCAAAATTGAGTTAAGGAGTGCAAAGTAGATCTCTTCAGATTTCAAGGAAGCACAAATGATCTTGGAAAATGATCTTGAAATCATTGGATCAAAACAGATAAGGTTGGGTTTCACTATGAACCAAAAGCTTGCTATTTTGGTCACTCCACTTGCTCAAAGAAATGAACAATTCTCTTTCTCTGCTAACAATTGAGTAAAATCCTTGTGGGCATATCTAATTAACTTGGGTAGCTAACTTTTGCAAGTTATTTCACTTGAAATGATAAACTATGCTCAGAGAATGATGCTTAGCAAATCAAAGGTGCATCCCGACATTTTCAGGTACTAATAGTATGCAGACTAGTGGGTAATGTTTTGCACACAACTCTAGAATGGATGAGCCAATAGAAATAAAACTTTATAACAATAAAATAGAAAGTCTAATAAATCTATTGCAACTTGAATCACTAAAAATGATCAAGTACAAACTGAGAAATAGATCAGAGAATCTCACTTTTCTGAGTGGTACATGACAAAGTAGAAGATATGAGATATAAGAAAACTATATGTATTAATGCACATAGATTACATGGACATTGGAAATGAATGATTGCACAATGTGAAGGAAATGCGAAAGCTATAGTGTGAGCTCAAAGTCCATAGGAGATCCCTCTCAAATCTCTTCTATATCTGGCTGCAAATTACACAACTAGATGGTCCTCTTTTATAGCCTCTCGTTGGAGCCAAGATTCAAATTTGAATTTAAAACTTTACATAAAAGTGTTCCAAGGTCTTAGCATTTGATTTGCCATAAATCATCACCAAATGATTTGTGTAAAGATTCTCCTAAGAACTCGTAATTGTAAGTGCTTCCATATATGCACTTTTACATGAATGCATATATGAATTTTAGGCTATGTGATCAAGCATTTAGGCTTGGAGTAATTGCACCAGCAAATATATACTGCATAAGAATCAAACTCTGAAGAAACTTCTACCGATGAAGAAGCCAAGAAGAAACCTGAATGGAGAGATGCCATGGAAGAAGAAATAGAAGCTTTACAAGAGAATCAGACTTGGGAGTTGGTACCTCCATCTATGAAAGTTATTGGTTCTAGATGGATAAATAAGGTAAAGAATAATTTTGATGGTTCAGTTAATACATACAAAGCAAGATTTGTAGCCAAAAATTTTTCACAAACTCAAGGTATTGATTATGAAGAAACATTTTCACCTTTTGCAAAAATGTCTGCAATCAGAGTACTCATGAGTGTTGCATCTTCCAAGAATCGAAAGATACATTAAATGGATGATAAAAATGCTTTCTTAAATGGTTGGAAATAAGAGGAGGTATATATGGCTCAACCTCCTAGTTTTGAGGATCAATCATAGCTTAAACATGTGTGCAGGTTGAGGAAAGCCTTGTATGGATTGAAGCAAGCTTCTAGAGCTTGGAATCATAAACGTTTTACAAGGTTTTAATGTAAGAAAGGTAGATCCTTCCCTCTTCATTAAGAGGAATTACTCAGAGGTCGTATACCTATGTGTACATGTTGATGACATAATCATTACAAGAAATGATGCAGAAGGAATAAAAAAGATTAAAGCTCAAATGGAGGAGTTCAAGATTAGTGATCTTGGTTTGCTCACATACTTCCTAGGTTTGAAAGTGATATACACAGAGAAAGGTATGTTCCTCACACAAGGAAATACATTGGAGATATGCTCTCTAAATTCAAAATGGAGAATACAAAGGTTGCAAGTACACCCATGGAGGTAAATTTGAAGTTAAGTGCTCATGAAGGTGAGTTAATTGAAAATGTAACTAGTTACCAAAGTCTAGTTGGAAGCTTAATATATGCTACATTAACTACAGTAGATATTTGTTATCGAGTAAGTGTGTTGAATCAGTTCATGCACACTCCAAGGAAGCTTTACATGGAAGCAGTCAAGAGAATCCTAGAGTATTTGAAGGGCACAATCAATAAAGGTTTATACTATCCATATACATCTGATCTAGATGTTGAAATCTTCTCTTATGCAAATTGGGCAGGCTCTAAAGATGATAGGAGAAGCATCTTTGGATACCTTACTTTTGTAGGTAGAAACTTAATCTCATGGTCTTCCAAGAAGCAACCCACAATTGCTCTTTAAGAGGAATTGCAAATGCTACACAAGAAGCTATGTGAATTAGAACCTTATATTGTGATTTAGGATTGAACATTTCAACTCCACATATATTTGAAGATAATATCAGCTTATTGCATCTTGCTACTAACCCAATCTATCATGCCAGAACTAAACACCTAGCAGTTCATTAACATTATGTTAGAGAGAAGTTTATGAGCAAAGAGATTCAAGTCTCATTTGTATCAACTCATCAACAATGTGTAGATATCATGACAAAGGCTTGGATGGAAGCAAATTAAATGAATTCAAATCAATGATTGGATTGAAAGAAATCTTGAAGGATTGAAGATTCAGGAATCTTAGGGTTGAGGGGGAGCTATTGGTGCAATTACCAAGCCTAAGTGCATTGCTAAGGATTTACGACTAGACATCTATTCATCTCTTCTCATAGAGATCTACATATGAACCTAAGCTTGTGCTTTTATCTTGGATAATTGTAAAATTCAAACGAATAAAGAATCTCGTGAAGTTATGAGGCTAATCCCTAAAGTGTAGGATTACTTTTAGGTGAGAAGATTCGAAACTCAAAATTCAAATAATGTGCATGAATACATATGGTTTTAGTCACGGGATAAGAGAGCACTTCAAAGAGGATTTGAGCTAATTTAATGAGCATAATCTGAGCTAAGAGCATCCTTGTATAATCCACTACACTCCATATATACTATATGTGCAATAGCAGTTATATTTTGATACATCTCATTGAGTACATCTTTGTCTATTGTCTGCTCCAGCATCTTCATCATCATAGTGAACTTGTGGAACTAATTCCTCTATATACTCATCTATTTGCTAGATTTTAACTTGGGATAGTTAGATTTAAGTGTCTAGTATCTATATAGCAACTTGCATTAAGTTTACTTTAGTAGAACTCGAGATATAAAGCATAGGAGCTTACTATGTTTGCACATCTTCTAGATCCTGAAAAGTTGGGATGACCCCCGTGATTTGCTAAATTCATTTCTTCCTATATGTTACAGTTAAATTCATGAAATAACTTGTTTTAGCTAGCTTTACACTTAAATTAGATGTGTGAAAAAGATGCCTAGTCAATTCATACCAAGTTGTAAGCTCTGAGCATAATACCACCTGTTCTCTAGTTTCTTGCAATACCACCTGTTCTCTAGTTAATCAATCTCAGCATCTCCTCACATACAATCACTTGACAAGTCTAAAGTTGGAGGAAAAGGGTTTTCTTTATCATCAATTGAATATTTTTGGAACTTATTGTTGGAAAAATACTCCAAAAAGTTGAAAACTATCTTGGAAGGAGTGTTTTGTAATCAAAAATCAAATGTCTCAATCAACGAACTTCTTATGAGCATCATTGATTGAATAGCTTCTATATCTCGAAAAAGATGATCACATAAATCATCAGCAAAAGGTGTTTATTCTTTGCCAGAGAATCTATGTGGCATCATCTACTTGGCATTCTCTATGTGGCATCATCTACTTGGCCTTGCTGCCAGTAAAAATCTGGAAACGTAAGGAAATGCATCCCATGCCCAAAAACATACTAAAAATGTACTTGCATCATCTACTTGGCCTTGCTGCCACTAAAAGTCTGGAAACGTAAGGAAATGCATCCCATGCCCAAAAACATAGTAAAAATGTACTGAATATGGATTGATTCTATGTCAAAACTTGAAAAATAAAGAGCATCCGATCTTGATTGATTCTTCAAGTTCCTTACAAAGGTATCCTCATCAAGTTCTTTCCAAGAACCCCATCCCATCATGGTCCCCAAAGACTTTTCCTCTCTCGAACTCAGAAGAACGAGAACGGGGCACTAGCACAATGGATAGTGGTTTTTGTATTCCTTTTCTGTCACACAATATCAAACATAAGAATTCAAAGAAAAAAATAATTGTACACCATGGTATTGTTAGACTTCAATCCACATACATCCTCTTCAGTCACATAATAGCAACATAGCAAAATCATATCCACAATCGTTCATTCATGATCCATTACAACAGTTTGTCTCTATCAAGCTTACCAACATCAATCTCTGACCATTCTCGTCTGCTCCCTTATGTAACTCCGTGCCTAGGGCCATTTCTCAGTTACAATCTTATGCACATCCACAATGTTGGTTCTGATCGTCTATCACATGATTTTGTAGGAAACAATTCATATCAAGACAATTCACTCGAATCTACCCATATAACTATACGTTCAAATGACAGAAATTTACGTTAGCGGTTAACATTTCATTTGAAGGTACCATTTACTTAGTTAGAGAACATTTATAGATCAAAGGATCATCTATACATAGGCCATGGATCGTAGAGAATATGTTGGTGGTGTGGTGACTACGCATCCTATGATGGCGACTAACCATAGATGGTATAACCATTAGGGATACCCCTGCAAAAAAAGTTCGTTATGAAGAGGGATATATTATACAGGATGTTTCCCTCCGTGATAGCCCTCTTATCCCCTTAGCTATGATGGTAGCCTCTTCAGTTCTTACCCAAGAGTTGTTCCCACAAGAGTATGCTCCATTCTTGTGTCTATAGGTGGTATGAATTCATCCAGCATGTACCTCATGTATACGATTTCAATGGGTAAAGTGACTTCCCCACTTGTTGTGTGCTCATGTAGTGCTCAAGATTGACTGTTGTATAGCTCTTTGACGTTGATGTTTAATCATGAGATAACTTTTTCCTCGACCACGAGACATGGAGACATGGATTCTCAAATCTATGATAGAGACTCTTGTGCAGATGTAGGAGTTCTTATAGATGGAGGAGGAGAGCATGATGAAGATAGCTTGGAACTATGTTGTCTTCCGTCCACTGCATTGTTCTTCATATTTTTTGCACTGGATGTATGCAGCTCATGGTATTGGTAGGGCAGGAGGGTAACCGGGGATCTTGAGATTATTCAAATTGACATGTGCATGATGTTATCTTATTGATGGTTATCCGTATATTATCATTGATTCTTGGTGTATCTTACAAGTTACATCTATCTTGAGGAATCATTCATATCTTGGTTCCCTCATAGTTGAAAGGTTGCTGAATTGGACAAGTATCTTGTCCCAAAATAATTGTTTATGGAAACTTACATAGATATCTTGGTCGCATGACAATTGCCTTTCCTAACAACTCAGGTAGGATATTTTTTTTGTGATACCTTTGGAGGAGATCTACGCTTGAAAGACAGTTTTCGAAATGTGCCATTAAAACATGATTTGATTATAGATCAAAGGGAGAGGAAGTCTCGGCGGGCTTCTCATCCTCAGTGTTTGATGAATGGAGGCACTAGCCTAAGTCTGTTTTGACTTGGGAGTTAGTTTGGTTGTTGAGAGATCGAAATCTTGGTTTATTTTTCATGGATATTAAATGGACAAACACAAGAAATAAGAATTCAAATCCCACATTTAACACTTTAAATCTTGTGGTGGCAGAGAACTTTAGTAAATACAATTTGAAATTTTGGACACTCGGATATTCCACGCCTCCGCCAGTGCTGATAACTTTGCACAGGCAGTGAGGTTTCATTCTCAGGGATGTCTTTGAAAATTACTCAGCCGTCTCCAAAGAGAGTCGCCCAAGGGAAAACACACACACACACACACACATATATATATATATATATATATATATATATATATATATATATATATATATATATATATATATATATATATATATATATATATATATATATGTGTGTGTGTGTGTGTGTGTGTGCGCGCGCGCGCGCGATTAGTTTCATGTTATGGCTTTTTTAATCGATAGACGGGAAAATGACACATAAAGTCAAAATTCAATGCTTGTAGTTTCGACTGGGAGAGGGTTTAAGTGAGGACATTCTGAAACATCCAAGAGAGTCAACTCCGTGAGCATACTAATGCTGGCACCCAACCACTTCA
Organism: Ceratopteris richardii; assembly: GCA_020310875.1. NCBI lineage: Eukaryota > Viridiplantae > Streptophyta > Polypodiopsida > Polypodiales > Pteridaceae > Ceratopteris > Ceratopteris richardii. The sequence continues at coordinate 198,775,307 of CM035416.1, forward strand.
GCTGTCTACATCCACGAAGGTTTAGTTTTGAGAGATGTTGTGGAAGAGATTCAATGATCTCCAAACACTCGCACTCCTCCGCATTCAGCTCTTGCAAAGATGAAAGATCTGAAACCAAAATTTTCGAAATGAAGGACGTGAATCAGCTCTCATTTTATGGAACCCACAGACCCCCCCCCCCTCCCAAACCCCCAAAAATTATATATATATAATATATATATATATATATATATATATATATATGTGTGTGTGTGTGTGTGTAATCACTTTTATTCCCCATTTCATACTTTCGATTCCTTTTGGTAGCGATCTTAAGCGATGGCATTTCGAAATATCCAGCACCCTTAAATCTTTGAGCACCTCCATGTTGGCATCTAATGTACGGATCTTTGGACACATACTAAGGTTGACTTTCAAGAGAGATTTTGGAAGGAAGTCAAGCATCTTCAAAGACACACACGCCTCAAGGTTCAGTTCTTGCAAAGAGGAGAGTTCTGCAAGCAAAATTTACGAAACAGTGATTAGCTTATATGTCTTCGTCGTCTAATGGACGATTGGCGAAGATTAATCGTCTAGTATACTACAACACCATTTGCGCAGAAGAAAATTACAAAATGTATATGAATAACATAAGTAAAGCTGAATATTGAAAACAACGGACATGCAAGTTAAGACAAATAGAGCATATAAGATCGCTCTTTGCTAGAACGTCTCATGTGAAGCTGCTACTAAACAAGGTAAGCAGCCCATATTTTTTTCAATTCTTTCACACAACATCAAAGGAGGCGCATACTGGAAATTCAGTATTAAAATCATTGGAAAGACCAGACATACGCCTTCAGAAAGTATAGTATTATATATGGTAACTCCTCACAATAAAACTTCATATGCTTATACAAAAATTGTACGATAGAAACTTTTCTCATACCAAAATTATACTTGTATAGCCCTCCGAAAGGATGGTATGACACTTCATGAAGTCTCTTTCACATGACAAGTTTCTTTTATTGTGAAATTTCTGCTGGGCCTAGTCTCTCTTGGGTGAATTGATAGAAAGAACAGTTGTACAACTGAAGAAGCATACTACCCATAGGACCGTGCTCATCCCACAAAACATGGGTAGAATGGCCTTAAGAGATGCTATATCATTAGGGCGAAAAACGCCCAAAAAGGAGTTGTTTGCTAATGATGGACTAAAAAAAATTAACAAATAGCATCTTTCCACGTGTAAAAAAATATAACGTTCTTGTCTCTTTTAATAATTCAAAAAAATGCTTTTTTGAGAAAATATGCTATTAAAGCACTGCTAACATGATGGAATTTCTCATATTCAATGAACAATGTCTTGTTTTCATACAAAATAGATATTTTTGCACTCCACACAATGCAAATCTTTAAATTTCCACGAGACAAATGATTTTCGAAGATACAAAATATTTTTGGATTCACAAGATTCTATGATATTTTGGTTACTGTTTATACAACAAAACAAAAGTCTGCGACTCTCATCCACATGTACAAAATTTTTTGTCTATAAATACTTGTGAAGTTTTTGAATCTAGGTTTCCTGCTTTGAACATTTCCTACTATTTCTCTGAGTGTTCGGATGACTTTTACTTCTCGTCATCCTTCCAAATGTGTAACCTCATGTGAGGTTTATAACAGAAGAGAGGATTCCTTATGGAAACCTCTTTTTGTGTAGCTAAATGATTGGATGACTATGCTTCCTAGTTGTAGAGGTGCCTATTGAGTGAACGGATTTAAAAGACACAACAGAAAAAATGATTGGAAAGGTTGTATCCTCAGTTTCAAATTAAAGAGACATGGTTGATTTGCAAGAGTTCAACATGTGTCCACTCCTAAGGATCTAATGCTAAACAACCATCTGCAATTCTTGTTGTACTATAAGTGAAGTTTAGCAAGGCTCTTTTATCATTTTCAATTGTTGTTGTATTACAAGCTATCTAATTTTGTATTGGATATATTTTTTCTTCTAATGTTGAAGAATGGCAACCTACTGAATATTTAAGAATGACATTCAAAGTTCTTCATAAGGTTTATACAGAACTTTTGTATGCAAACAAATCTATTCCATTTTTCAATAGCATTCAATTATTTTTCTATTTTGCAGATTATGAGGTACCATCACTAGGGAGGAGTGCTTATGGAAATCTTGTACATTTGCCTCCTCCTTGCATCTCTTCATTAGATTATGATTCTCCTGATCAAATGACAATTTCAATTTTTTTGTACAAAATGAATGATGAAATTCAAAGGGCAATGTCACCAAGTAGAATTTCACAAAGGATAAAGATTCAATGGTTTTTGCCTATCATGTTTTAGTAGCATGTTTTAAAAACATGATATTACAGAAAACAAAAACAATGTGGTTGATTAGGAGGGTTTCAATTTTAGACATTGATGATGTTTTAGGTACGGAATGGGATAAAAAAGAGGTTCAAAAGCTAGGAGACATCATTTTATGTAAATTTAGTCCAAATCCCTTTCAATTTTACATCAGATATCTTAACAAGCTCTTGTTTTAGGATATGACTACAAAAGGCGGAAAAAAAAGCTTGGACTCTGGATACCATTGGATTCAGAGGGGAGCTATCTAGAATTTGAGGTATAATTATTGATGCATCAAGAGTTTCAACCGACTGCAAATTAGAAACTCAAAAATGCAAGAGAGCTCCTAGAGTTCCTTGATGAGATCTCACCATAATTTAGATTCTCAATTGGTGGTGCAATAGTAAACATAAGATCACAAAAAACATTATCTTGCATTACTTGCCTACCACCCAAGGTGATCAAGTTTCAACCCCTAAAAATGTAACTCGTCTTGTCCTCTTTCTTCCACCAAGAATTTTGAAGGAAACAAAGACATAGTGTTCAATATATTTGTCTCTTCTTTTATGTAAGCTCTTCATACTCATGTTGGCATTGCTTTGGTTTATATCATTGTTTTAGAAGGTTTATATTGTGCACAGACTTACATCATTGTTGGGATGGTAAATACTTTTCTTTTTTATGTAAACTCTTCATATTCATATTGGCATTGTTTTGGTTTATATCATTGCTGTGGGATATTTCTATTGGTCAAAAACTTAAATCATATTTGTGGAAAGTTTCTATTTTTCAAACACATTCTCCAAGAAAAATCAGTCAAGAAAAGGATAAAGAAATTATCCATGTAAGTGATTTGTTACATAGAGCATTAAAGTATAGATGTATTGCAAAGTGGAGAATCTTGGAGGACATGAACAATTCAAGCGATAAGGGACATCAAAGGTTCGCTGATTTCCCTGATTGCTTGAATTGGTCTTGAATAATTTATTAATGAGAAGCAAGGGATAGATAATCAAGGTAGGAATATTAAAAACTCTTTTAATTTCCCTTAGTGATTTGACATTGTACTTAATGTTTTCTTTCAATTTCCCTTTTGAGCATCACCATGAAGCTATTTGTGGTCTTTGGAGCAGGTCCTTAGCTCTTTGGAACATGTCCCCCTTGATTTTGCTCCTCAATAGTGTACAATTTCCTAGCTATCTTCTTTGTTCCAGCCATGATCTATTGAAAACAGGTTTGAAAGGAGGATCACACATATGGATATGAGAGAACATAGCAAGAAAACCAAGAATTTAAGAGACGATCAATTCAAGCAAATAGGTCCATACAAAAATCTTAGATTGTTGTAGTCACTTGAATCGATCGTATTAAATGATTCAAGCTCTGAGCTAGGTTCATGTGAATCCTATGAGATCCCTGGAATAAACTCTCTCTCTCTCTCTCTCTTATAACTAAGCAAACAAAAAATAGTTCTTAAATAGGTTTTTGACTGCACACGATTGATTCAAGTGATTGCGTCTATCCAAAAATCATCAGTTCCCCTAATCGCTTGAATTGGTTGTGTCAAACAATTCCAACTTCTTAGTATCATTCATGTGAATTCCATCTAATCCTGAACTAATCTTTCTCTCTTATACTTATGAAAATAAGTCTTAAACAATTTTTTGGCTGCACAAGACCGATTCAAGCGATTACATCAACCCAAAAATCTATGGTTCCCCCTTATTGCTTATATGGATTGTGTCAAACAATCCATCATCTAAGTTTCATTCATGTGAATTCCATGCAATCATCAAAGTAATGTGTCTCTCTTATACATTAGAAAACAAAAAGTAGTTTCAATGTGTTTCATTGATGTGGATTCCATGAAATCTTGAAGTTATCTTTCTCTTTTATACTTAGAAAATGAAGAATAGTTCTAACAGGGTTTTGACTACACATGACCGATTCAAGGGATTATGTCCATCCGAAAATCTCTCGTTCCCCTAATCACTTGTATCGGTCATGTACAAAATTCCAAGCACGAGAAGGATATTATCTTGCAAACCAAGAGATGTCATGAGAAGAGGTGTTAGAAAGCTTTGCAAAGGAGGCTTGGAGAATAAAAAATATGGGAAATGTGAGGTAGGAGGTAGGTCACAAAAGAAATGGCACAAATGAAGTGAGGAGGTTATACAAGTCTCTAGGTTGTGTTGACCATTGGGTGACATGTGGCATCCTTTGATTGGTCCATGTCATCTGATGATTGTGAATTATAATGCTATGCCATGTGTTGCATGCTCATTGGTCCATGTCATTTGACTATTTATAGTTTTGAGGTTGGGATCACCACGTGTCGCACACTCATTAGTCCACATCATTTGACCATTGCTCTCCCCTCTTCTCCTATACATTTCAGTTGACTTGGTCTTTTCCCATTTTCTACCTTCAACAAATTTTTGCATACATACTCTAGCACTCGTACCTCAAATCCAATACACGATGGATTCAAGAAATTATGCTAGTTCGACCATCTTTGACTATATTTACTTGCTTGCATCGGTCGTCTAATGAATAATTAGGAAGAGCACTCATTAGTTTAGAGATGGAAGAGAAGAATCCAATTCTTAGTGTCTCACCATCTAAGAAACTACTAGATTTCATGGTTCAAGAGGGGTTGAGGATGAACCATTTTCCCGATGCAATGAAAATGTTCGATCTCACTTTTCATTTTGAAGCACTTGTGGAGAAGAATAAGAGATTACTTATTGTTGGTGTAAGTTACAAGCCTACACATTTGTCTCAAAGGAAGCATTGAAGTCTATACATACATGAAGAAGCATAGGAACATATGCTAGTGGCTAATTACCACTTTACCTCATTGTAAAAGTCAGATTGACATGGAATCTTTTGTAATCACCTACCAAAGTGATTTGTGGATAAAATTAGTTGTTTGATTGAAAGAATATATCCAAGCATTTAGGAGCTTGATCATAGGGAGCCAAAAGTTTGAATTTGAATTCAAATTTTTAGTCATCTCTTATAAAAAGTAGACATGAAAAGTCGTGTGTAAGAGAGAGCACTCCCGAGCCTAGCATTACTGTTTTTTGAGTGTGTGTGAGGTCTATACTCAAGCCCACACCTCTCTATACCATTTGGCATTGATGTTCATGCAAATGGAGTTGTATACAAATGTTCATTAATACATACATTCATATTGTCCATCTCTGAGTTCTCTGTTAGTCTACTCAAAAGTCTGTCAACTTGTCAAGAGCATATCTCGGTCAATTCTTCACCAAATTCAGTGATTCTAAGCTTGTTGAAATCAGCGTAAAGTACTCTACATGCTATCAAAGTTTGAAGACATTCTATTCAGCAATTTTGGAGAAATCTGTGTCGAGGTGAACTCTGGTCATTTTTTGCTACAGTCCTAAAAAGTCGGGGGTATAACTTAACTTGGTAAATTGATTTCTCTTAGCATAGTTTATCATTTTACATCATTCCACTTGGAATAGGTAGCTTACTAAGCTAATTAGATACCCCTAAAAGGAATTTTTTGAATTTCTACTGTGCTGGTCATACTGAGCAAAATATCCAACAGGTGTCAAGACATAAATAGAAGGTTTTCTTGAGTTTGTGACTTCCAAAGTTATCTGTTTTGATTCAATCATTGCACATATCATTTCCAAAGGACATAGGACAATTTATGGTGTCATTGGAAAGCTAAGGAGTTCTAGTTTTCAACTCTGAAGCAAAAGAGGGCTAGTACAAAGCAGGTTTAGCAGTACCTACTCAGTCTCTTGGAGTATTCATCCATCATTCCCAATAGTGGTATCAGAGCAAACTAAGGTAAAATGGGAGATGGCCTTCCTTCATTTATTGAAAAATTGGACAGGAACAACTATCAAGCATGGTCTCTAAGGATGAAGACCTACTTACAAGGAAGGAGTCTCTATGGGTACATCTCAGTAGATGAGGAATTGCCCTCATTCAAAGCAAGAGGATTACCAACCAAGGAAGAACATGAAAAGCTCAACACATGGTGTGCTAAGGATGCATTGGCAAGGTCTTACTTACTCAAATCTATATCTGATTTTCTTTTGCCACATATTAGAAATTGTAAGACATCCCAAGAGACTTGGGAAACCTTGTCATCATATTTTTCCTCCAACACAAGGGCTAGGAAAAATCAGTTGTGGATTGAATTCACAACACTAAGGAAGCAACCTAAGCAAGCTGTTTCAGAATTTGTGACCAAGATTAAAGATGTAGCAGATCAGTTAGCAAGCATAGGAGAAGAGATTGAAGAAGAACAAATTGTAAGGCGAGTGATCAATGGGATCAAGGCTGATGACAAATGGGAAAGCTTCACCACTGCCATGGATCTCTACATGGACATGCACACTCCAGATCTTACAACTCTCATGGGACAATTGTTTACTCATGAAGCAAAGCTCAACAAAAATGGAGACACATCCAAAGGTAATAACTCTTTTTCCCTATACACTGATAAGAAATCTAAAGATAAAGGCAAGAGCAAGAAGGTGGAAGATGAAGGATCAACCTCTCAAGCCAACTATGCAAGGAGAGGTAGATCTTCAAGAGGAAGGGGCAGAGGAGGTAAGCCAGGTAGGGGGAGATCTTATAACTCCTCAACATGCAACATTTGTGGTTTATCAAATCATACTACAGATGAGTGTTTCAGGAATTACAAAACTCAGAGAGGAAGAGGATACCAAAGAGGTGGCTACTCACAGTCAAGAGGTAGATTCAACCATCACCAAGGTTACAACAATAATTACAACAACAACTACAACAATAATTACAATGGCAACTATCAAGGAGGATTCAAATCTAGGAAGGATTACAACAACTACACAGAGGAGCAAAATGACTCTCTTCTGATCATGAACATGACTTCAAAGTCAGGTACAAATGATGACCACCTATTCTACATTGACTCACGATGTTCAAATCATGTGGCTAGCAATGTAGCATTACTCTCTGATCTTGAGGAACCTAAAGGTAAGCATCAAGTCCAAACAGGTGATGACACAAAGAATTCTGTAGTTAAAGTTGGAAATGTTAAGACTTGTGATGGAAATCAGAATTTGTTGAGCAGGGTACTCTATGTACCAACCATTACCAAAAATTTGATGAGTGTTGGTCAGATTGTGGAGAAAGGTTTGCAGGTTAGATTCAACCAATATGGAGCATATGTGGAGGACCCAAGACATGGGTTCAAGAGGATTGCTAAAGGAGAAAAATCAAGTAGACTTTTCACTTTTGAGTTGGAAGATACAAAGAATATTGCACTATACAGTTATAAAGATCAAACACTTTCAGAGCTTGAGATTTGGCACAAAAGGTTAGGGCACATAAGAGAAAGAACCTTGAAACAAATGTGCAGGGACCAATGTGTGCTTGGGATACCTAATGTATCCAAGCAACATATGATTTATAAGTGTGGTGCTTGTCAATTTGGGAAGTCTCACAGGTTACCCTTCTCAAAGAAAGGATACATGCATGAAGACTACCTAGAGCTTGTACACACAGATGTATGGGGACCAAGCAAAGACCCCTCAGTCTCAAGATCAAGGTACTATGTGTCTTTCATTGATGATTATAGTAGATGGACTGTATTATACTTCATGAAGCACAAGGATGAGGTATTTAACTGCTTTAAAAAATATCTTGCATTAGTTGAAAATCAGACAGGAAGGAATTTGAAGAGGCTAAGGTTAGATGGAGGAGGTGAGTACTTCTCCAATGAATTCGAAGACTTCTTGCAGGACAGAGGCATCAAAAGAGAGATAACCACAAGGTATTCTCCTGAACAAAATGGAGTACCTGAGAGAAGAAATAGATTAATTGTTGAGACAGCTAGATCTATGCTTAATGAGAAAAAATTACCTAACTATCTATGGGCAGAGAGTGTTTCTACTGCCACTTACCTATGAAACAGGTTACCATCTAAGTCTCTTGATGGCATGAAACCCTATGAAGCATGGCATGGTAAGAGACCATCACTAGACAATTGCAAAATATTTGGATGTGTAGCATATGTACACATTCCTTCTCAGATAAGAGGTAAGCTAGACCCAAAGGCTGAAAAATGCATTTTTATTGGGTATGACTTAAATAAAAAAGGTTACAGGTTTTATAATCCTATCAATAAGGGATTTATGGTAAGCAAATATGTTGTCTTTGATGAAAATGATTCTTGGTACGAGAATGAATGTAGGAAGGTCAAATTACCCTATGATTTGGAAGAGGAATTTCCAAGTCTTACAAAAAAGGAACCTATTCAGAATGAAGCCTCAAGTTCAGATGATGAAGACACTATCAATCTTGAATAATTCAAGGCATGGAAGTCCAAAGGCAAAATGAAGATGAAGAAGCTTGAAGACATACCTGAATCCTCAACTCAAAGAGAAAGCAAGAAACCTATCAGATATGGGTATGATACATCTCTTGTTACTAAACATTCTGTTTATCTTGCCAAAGACTTGTCAAATGAAGAACCAGGATCATATGAAGAAGCAATAACCATATGAAGATCACAAAGAGAAAGCAAGAAACCTATCAGATATGGGTATGATACATCTCTTGTTACTAAACATTCTGTTTATCTTGCCAAAGACTTGTCAAATGAAGAACCAGGATCATATGAAGAAGCAATAACCAAATCAGAATGGAAAGAAGCTATGGATGAGGAGATTGATGCTCTCAAAGAGAGTGACACATGGGAGTTAGTACCTAAAAAGGACTCAATGAAGGTAATAGGATCCAGATGGATCTATAAGCTTAAAAGAAATTCTGATGGCACAATCAATAGGTACAAAGCCAGATTGGTAGCCAAGGGTTTTGCACAAACCCAAGGCATTGACTATGAGGAGACATTCTCACCTGTGGCCAAGATGCCAACCATCAGAGTGTTGGTAAGTGTGGCTACATCAAAAAATTGGAATATGTACCAATTGGATGTCAAGAATGCCTTCTTGAATTGATGGATTTCAGAGGAGGTATACATGTCACAACCTCCTGGCTATGAGGACCGTAAGAAGGTAACATATGTTTGCAAATTAAAAAAGGCTTTATATGGATTGAAGCAGGCACCTAGGGCATGGAATTACAGGTTAACTACATATCTCCAAGACCAAGGATTTGTCATGAGCAAGGCAGATACTTCTCTGTTCATCAAGAGAAGTAATTCAGAGGTAATATACCTTTGTGTTTATGTTGATGATGTCATCATTACAAGTAATGATGTCAATGGAATCAGATATATCAAAAGTCAAATGATGAAGGAGTTCAAGATCAATTATCTTGGTCTATTGAAATATTTTTTGGGACTTGAATTAGTCTACACTAATTCAGGGATATATATCACTCAAAAAAAATATGTACAAGATATGTTGAAGAAGTTTCACTTGCAGGATGCTAAAGTAGCAAGCACTCCAATGGAGGTAAACCTAAAGCTAAGTGCCCATGAAGGTGATGAAGTGAAGGACATTACAGGTTATCAAAGTATGGTGGGTAGCTTGAACTATGCTACCTTAACAAGGATAGACATTGCATATGGAGTTAGTGTGCTAAGTCAATTTATGCACAAGCCAAGGATATCTCACTTAGAGGCTGCCAAGAGAATCTTGAAGTATTTGAAGGGTACACAGAACCATGGTTTGTATTTCCCTTACACTTCAGACATTGATATCAAAATTTATTCAGATGCAGATTGGGCAGGATGCAAGGATGATAGGAGGAGGACTTCTAGATATATTTCTTTTGCAGGTGACAAACTGATTTCATGGTCTTCAAAGAAGCACCCTAATGTTGCTTTGTCTTCCACAGAGGCAGAGTATAGAGGACTAGCTAATGCCACACAAGAAGCAATTTGGATTAAGCTTTTGTATACAAAATTGGGTTTGTTTACTAGGTTTCCAATAATCTTTGGAGATAATACAAGTTCTCTTCACCTTGCAGCTAATCCTATTTATCATGCTAGGACCAAACACATAGAGGTCCATTACCATTATGTGAGAGAGAAATTGATAAGCAAGGACATTCAACTTACCTATGTATCAACCAACATGCAATGTGCAGATTTGTTGACGAAAGCTTTGGATGGAACCAAACTTTGCAGGTTCAAATCCGTGATTGGATTGCAAGATATACTTGAAGATTGAAGATGAAGACTTAAGCCAAAATGTTTGGCTTGAGGGGGAGCTGTTGGTGTAAGTTACAAGCCTACACATTTGGCTCAAAGGAAGCATTGAAGTCTATACATACATGAAGAAGCATAGGAACATATGCTAGTGGCTAATTACCACTTCACCTCATTGTAAAAGTCAGATTGACATGGAATCTTTTGTAATCACCTACCAAAGTGATTCCTGGATAAAAGTAGCTGTTTGATTGAAAGACTATCTCCAAGCATTCAGGAGCTTGATCATAGGGAGCCAAAAGTTTGAATTTGAAGTCAAATTTTTAGTCATCTCTTATAAAAAGTAGACATGAAAAGTCGCGTGTAAGAGAGAGCACTCCCGAGCCTAGCATTACTGTTTTTTGAGTGTGTGTGAGGTCTATACTCAAGCCCACACCTCTCTATACCATTTGGCATTGATGTTCATGCAAATGGAGTTGTATACAAATGTTCATTAATACATACATTCATATTGTCCATCTCTGAGGTCTCTGTTAGTCTACTCAAAAGTCTGTCAACTTGTCAAGAGCATATCTCGGTCAATTCTTCACCAAATGCAGTGATTCAAAGCTTGTTGGATTCAGCTTGAAGTAATCTACATGCTGGAAAAGTTTTGAAGACATTATATTCAGCAATTTTGGAGAAATATGCGTTGAGGTGAACTCTGGTCATTTTCTGCTACAGTCCTAAAAAGTCGGGGGTATAGCTTAACTTGCTAAATTGATTTCTCTTAGCATAGTTTATCATTTTACATCATTCCACTTGGAATAGGTAGCTTACTAAACTAATTAGATACCCATAAAAGGAAGTTTTCCAATTTCTACTGTGCTGGTCATACTGAGCAAAATATCCAGCAGGTGTCAAGACATAAATAGAAGGTTTTCTTGAGTTTGTGACTTCCAAAGTTATCTGTTTTGATTCAATCATTGCACATATCATTTCCAAAGGACATAGGATAACTTATGGTGTCATTGGAAAGCTAAGGAGGTCTAGTTATCAACTCTGAAGCAAAAGAGGGCTGGTACAAAGCAAGTTTAGCAGTACCTACTCAGTCTTTTGGAGTATCCATCCATCACTCCCAACACTTATGGATGAGTGGGAGAGCTTCTTGAAGATAGTCAGTGGACAAGAAGTTAAAATCTCTGCAAAGAAATATATCCACCCAATAATTTTTGGGAAGGATCCTTTGGATAGGGCCATAGTCAAAAGAAAATGTACGAAAGCTTCCCCCTTGCCAAGCAGGATGGAATTTTTCCTAGAACATGATAATAACTATTGCTTACTACCATTGAACATTAGGTTTTTGATTTGGCTTGATCATATCTTGATGAAGAGAAAAGGGCTTTGTTGGATACAAAGCTCTTTCAAGCTACTTTGAGAGAGTAATTTCAGAGAAGCCAACACTTGTAGATGAAGATTTTGACCAAAAGCAAAAAGACTTGGGGATTTATGTGTTTGGATGAGGATATTCATTATTGGAGGTTGTTGAGGACAAAGGAACAATAAGAACTGATGTAGATGAACCGATTCAAGGCAAAGATGAGGTCAAGGTACATCCCAAATTTCTTGCCTTGCAAACAAGATCATGTGTGATACATCATCGATTCAAGCGATTAGGAATGTCAGAGACTTTTTGATGAGCTTATTTGCTTGTATTGGTTGTGTCCTAGATCTATCCTTTCTTATGGATTTTGTGGCTTGCCTCTTATATAATTTTAGCAAAATTTACCTCTATTTCTATCTCATTTGGAAGACATGACCGATTCAAGTGATCAGGCCCATCTGAGACTTTCTCATGAGCCTATTTGCTTTAATCCATCGTGTCCTATACTACCCAATTTCATGATTTATTTACCTCGTGCAATACTTGATTCTTGATCATGTGGTGTTGATAACAAATATACCAAATGATTATGAATAATTTTGTCTCTATTTGTATTGACAATGATTGTTTGGTAAAGATGAACAATTCAAGCGATTAGGGCCATCCAAAACTTTCTAATGAGCCTATTCACTTGAATCCATCATGTCCTACATTTCTCAATTTCATGAGTTATTTTTTGTTGTTTAATACCTGATTCCTCATATCGCTTAGTGCTGATAACAAATATTCCACTTTTTGTAAAAATAATGATGATCTAAGAGAGATGACCGATTCAAGCGATTAGGCACATCCGAGCCTTTTTTATGAGAGTACTCACTTGAATTGGTCATGTCCCACAGTTGTTTGAACAATTGTTTTTTCATGCTTTTTCCATATAAGACTTGGTGCTTTATCATCATTGAAAGATTGTTGTGCTCTCTCTCTGATTGCTGTTTGTCGTTGTTCTCACAATTATCTATATTTTTGCTTTTCCCCATTTCCATTTAATTCATATAGGGTGTTACTTCTTGAGAGAATAATAGCATTCAGGATATTTGGCTATTCCACAAGATTCAATGCTTCTAGAGCTGGTTATTTCCTATGTTATTCAAGCTATGCATTAGCTATAGAAATCTCAGGTGTACAAAATATTACTGGCTATAGAAATAGTTTCATTTCATTTCATTTAATTTTAGATGTACAAACTAATACTGGCTACAAGAAAGACTGAAAGAAGAATAATGACATTTCATTTCACAAATCCCATGATTTCCAAAACTATATATACATCCATATGTAATTTTTTCCTAGAATACTTAAAAATATTCCAAATATTATAGCATCACATTGGAATGAATTGTCATTCTTTTTTTTATTTAAATCCATCTGGCCTAAAAGGAGATGATATCTAGTGATACTTCTTAATGACATGATCTCTATAGTTTATCTGGTCATGATATCTCATATGTGCTACTTTATAATTATCTTCGAAAGAAGCAATCAAGGAGCTCTTTGAAAGGGTTACATTTTGTGACTCCTCCTTCTGTTCTTGTGCATCTCAAGAAGCTTGTTCTTCCTTGGTAATGAGACTTCTCCATGCTTTGACTATTCCATATGGAAAGTGTTCCCTTTTTTGCAAAGAATGAACCATGCAAAAGAAGAATATGCTGTAGAAACATAAAGGTAAGTATCGTGAGACATTTATTTCAAAAACTAATAGTGGAGGAAATTATTTTTGTGAAACTCACCAAGTAATAAGTTATGTCTTTGACACTCCTAGCCTCTCTGATGGTTTCTATAAGATTTATGATTGACCATTTGAATTCAATCGCATGGATATCAGAAGCTACTTGTTGCCTCATGATCTGCAGAAGTTTATCTAGTCTTACCCACACCTACATTCTTTTTTTTTGCTATTTCTCGATTGCTTTTTACATTTTTCGTAACCTCAAAAAATTGTTTCCAACAATTCCACATTGCATTTAGTTTTTTTCCATCGTTGTTATTGAAGAAACTTCTTGTTTTTGCACCTCGCATTGACACATCCTATAGTACATCACCTGTATTTTGTGAAAGCTTTGGATCTTGTCTTAGATGAACATCACTACCATGAAATCTGATTTCTGAAAGTAGAGCTTCACATTTTTTTATGCATTCATCTACAAGAGCTAAAGGCTTGATGGAATATGCATAATCCAAGTGATGATGGACCAACTTGTCAATGATCCTTAACTCTGCATGCAATGTACATATGTGTACATTTCTCAATTCTCTTGGAAGTATGGGATCCTAGATCATGGCAAAAGATGAGTAGGTATGTAGTTAACATTTTGTCTAGAAGGAGCTTCTCTAGCCTCAGTTCTAGCAGTCCACCCTCTTTTACCTAGACCTTGCATGTAGTACAAAAAAAGGTACTTGTAATTTGTATCCCTGCTTATACCAAACATGCATTTTCGAGTCTTTAAGTCTCCACTCAAATGCCACCCAATTTTAAATGTTCTTTTGTATCATAGAACTGAACCATGTATGTTTGAAATCTTATAAAATCTATCCATATATGGTTAAATGCATTGTAAGTGAAATGTACAGTTTATTTTCCTACCTCATAATGCATGTTATTGTGAATGTGTTTATAATCACCAAATGTAGATGTGATTTTCTTATTCAAGGAGAGTCGATACTTTCATACATGATGAGTTCTATGTAATCCAAAGAATTTTACTTTGTTAAATTTAAGAAATTCACACCAAACTTTTGAAATTGCTCAATAACCCTTTCTATTCACTCCAATTCCATCAAAAACCTCAACAATTTGAGATGGACCTAGCAACAAATTCATTTCTTTCATGAGTTTTTGAATAATTGACCATTTCAAGCATACATTTTCATTTAGTTTCAATAGTTTTCAAACATGGTTTTGAATCATAATTTCATTACAAAAATGTATGCTCTCAAATCTTCTCAACATGTTTAAACCTAGAACACATGATCTCTAACAATTTTCATTGTCTTTTTTTCTTTTGCTAGATCTTTCAGTCAAATTTAAAAAAGGCTTTACTCGTTTTGAATGCATTCTCAATCCTATAGATGTTTCTTTCATTTCTTTGAAATCTTTTGGCTCATAAGATAACTGCAACAACATTTTTTCTAGATCCCTCTAATGTAAGTCTCTCAGATGTAGTACATTTTGTAGATAGTTTATGTATGGCATATAGTTCTTTGAAAACTCCTAGAGCCTTGAACAGTATCCATGTAAATGGTCATTGCCATCTCCTACAAATTTAATCAGATCATGAAGATTATGAAAGGTGGATACCTTCCTGTTTGTGGATCAATTGGATAAACAACACCATCTATCCATATATTGATATGATTTTTGCCATCTTTGCACAATTTATCAACTTCACAAGATTGTAGACCTCTTCGGAATACCTTTCTTGTTGTTGCATACTCATGATTGATTGCAATATTGATATGGAACTTATCACACAGAGTTCAACTAGATGAAAATTCAGTGAAAGTGTTTGAATTGAGGTTCTCCATGATGAGAGTTTCTAGAATTATGAGGAAGATAAAAGCAAGTATGCTATGGAGAGTATAGTAAAAAAGTGTAGAAAATCTTGGACACACATTATATAGGTCAAAGAACAAGAGGGAAAACTTCAAAATTGGCAAAGGCCCGATAGGCACAAACTTTGACACATATCACTTTTCATGATTTTGACACGAAATTCCTCTCTCTTCCATAACTAATATATTTGCGTGAGATATGTTTTAAATGAACCTACACAAATTTTTTTAAAAGCATTTTACAAGATCAATCTAGATTAAGCACAATTCATTGAAATCCTTACACAACCCTTTTCTTTTACCATTTTTCACCCGAATGTTGACTGCCTCAAAACTGTATGGAATCTAGGTTTGAGATTTGGCAAGATGATCATAGTTATTAACAATTACGGGCTCATTATAAAGAGTTACAAAGAAGGTTATTGACCTTTTCATCCCCCTCATGGGGTCCCATTTGCTTTGGATCTTGTGAGGGTAGCTTGTAGAATTTTTTATTCTTATGATGAAGATTTTTTGGGTGAAGCTTTTCATGTGGTGATTGCAGCTTATGCTTTTTCTTTAAGATTATCATGGGTAGCATTAAAAAACTATATAACAGAGTATTATGCTCATTTTTGGTGTATCTTCTCAAGATGAAGAAAATTCTACACAAGGTTTGGAGGAGATCTTGGAGGTCCTCTATGTGAGGAAGAGTTATACAGTCTTGGAAGATGTGTGCTCTACATCTGGAGATATCTAAAGGAGTTTGTATAGCCAACCATCAGCTATCTTGTTGAGTTACTATGAGTAACAAGTCTATTTTTTGTTTCCACTTGTCCATTCACTAGTTTTTGATATAGGGATAATCACAATTTGGGTTTGTATAAAATAGTTCTAAATTGTTCATATTCTCCATATTCTCAAACACACACACTACCTCTTAGGCACACAATTTCTTGTATCGAGTTCCTATTTCTGCCTAGAATCATATCTTTTCATTTTGTATCATATTCACACATTGTAATTTGACTTTGAAATATAAGAGAGTGTAGGTGTGCATCCTAGGTTACATACACTTTGAAAGATCTTGTCTATTCTCTTTCTATATCTCACTCATCTCTTTTTTAGTAATAAGGTGTGTATGCTAAGGTCCGGTTAACATGTGATTAATTGTTATTGAGATCCCACTCACTTCCAAGCATAGTTGACATAAAACCTCATCCTTAACAAGATGAGTGACTATACACTTGAGAATGAAGACAAGCTTGAGGAAATGTCTAATTATCCAATGTGGAATTTTATGATGATGACTCTATTAGTATCAAAGGACTTCTAGAATATTGTCAATGGCACGTATCCAAGGCCAAGACAAGTTGAAGAAGAGGGTATTTCATCTTCTAGAAGAACCCCTATTTTTGCTTAACTAGAGGCTAATGAAGAAGAAGGAACCACTTCATCATCAGGAGTCAGTGGTACTCCTATCAAATTATTTCCTACTGAATGGCAATCTAGATGGCATTCAAGGGATGCACAACCACTTTCATGTATTTCTATTGGAGTCAAGAGGCATATTATACCTCAAATAAGGTCTTGTAAAACCTCTCAACAGGTTTGGTTGGAGTTGGAGAATCTCTATTAGAGCAGAAACCCTGCTAGGAAAGTTCATCTAAGGAGGCAACTAGCCAACGAAAGGATGAAAGTTGGTGAATTAGTTTAGTCACATATTTTGAAGTTCAAACATTTACAAGATAAGTTACACAATGTTGGATTCAAGATTTTAGATGTAGAGCACTGAACTCACTTCCATCTACATATGGTGCTTTTGTTTTTCTTTATCCCTCTCTACAAGAGATATGGAACTTTCATTTGAAGAGCTATAGTTCATGTTATGACAAGATGATCAACAAAAAGAATGGAAAAGAATGATCAAGCCATGTTATCATCGTCAAAGGGAAAGTAGAAGAAGGAGACAAAGAAAGAGAAGAAGAGGCAATAACCCAAGGAAAGTGAGTCTTCTAATCCTAAGTCTTCTAGTCCTTCCCCTAATTCTTCATCTACACCCAAAGAAAAGTCTTCGACTACATCTGATTCAGAGAAAGGAGTATGCCGCTACTGTAAGAAACTAGGTCATTTCATAGCAGAATGCAAAACAAGAATTTTTAATGAGAAGAAGAAAAAATCATGTAATAGTGATGAAGATGATCCAAAACCTAAATCTTCAAAGCTAGATTCATATGCATGTGTTACTATTGAAGAGATAGCTTTTGATCAGCTAGCATTAAATGCAATTTCAGATAATCCTCCCTTTTTCTATTCTAGAGCTACTACGCATATGAAAAGTTGTAGAAAGGTATTTTCTTCCCTTTCTAACTCTTTAGGTAGAAGAGTGACCATTGCAGATGGTCATGATTTAGATGTTGTTAGTGTTGGAGAAGTAAAACTTAAGTCCAAAGGAGGTGGTAAGTTACAATTTCCAATGTTCTTTATGTTCCAAACATCAAGAAGAATTTGCTCTCTATCTCTACTTTCTTGTTAGATGGTTATAAAGTTATTTTCAAAAGAGATTCATGTCAGATCCTCTCATCTGATGAGGAGCAGTGTCTACTTCAAGGTGAAAACATACGTGACATGTATATGTTATCCAAAATTAGTCATGCTAATGGTGCAAGGTCTTTTATACCTATGAAGAATATGAAGTTATGGCATGCTTGATTTGGTCATATCAGTTAGATATCCCTTAAGCATATCAAAGATCAAGGTATGATGGAGAAAATCTGTATGGTGATTGAACCAGCTTATATAGTCATGCAAATACATTTTAGCCAATAGGGAATAAGAGCACCAACAAAATTAGCTTCGACTGCACAGATGGAGTAGATGTTTGGTAGAGCGTGCTTGAGAGAATACAAGTATTCTAGACTCTCAGAAACTAATGTGTGGAAGTTTCAATTGTGTCTTGAAGGATACAAAAGTGGAAAATGGTCAGATCAATTGGACAGAGACCATTTTTCAAAGAATAAAGAAGGAAGTGCGTCCGCTATGCCGACCAACATGGAAGCCTCAACAATGGGATACAAAGCTTGGCGTGTTGTTAGCATTGTTAATTCCTATAGCCTATCTACTTACGTTGTGGTGTCATAGAGATTTACATCTCTATATATCTAGAGTTTGAACCATCCATCTCCAAACTTCTAAAGAAACACTTACAACTCAAAAGATAAAGATCATTGTTAGTCAAAATTCGATCGAATATGAGCAACAATATTATTGCACCATTGGAAATTAATCATCGAGAGCTTTCCAACGATATATAACACTATCCCATTTGGTTCCAGAATGAGTCACTATGGTCCAAAATCTCCTATAGAATAGCTATATCTAATCTTCTTCATACATGTCCTACAACAAAAGTCAACGAGCATTGTGGTTACACCATTTAAATCTCAAAAGAAGGATCTAGGTTTGATTCAATTCCATAGTGCTAACATCACATAACTTTTGAAAATCAATTCATGAAAAGAGCACCTTTTTCCATAAACATAAATTTTTGCGGTCGCTTTTTTTGTGGGCAATCTATTGCTTTATGGTTTATGTGCTTTTAGAGAAGTTCTTTTTGAAGCATACACAAGAGTACATAAGAAGAGGACATTGGATCATTGAAACCATCTTAGCTTCTCATCATCCATTGAAGAAGTCCCAACCTTGAGGAGAGCTCTAACTAGCGTTGGAGTTTGGAGGAGATGAACAGATTGGAGGATTGAAGGAAGGACAAGGAGGAGGCTATCTCTACATCTTGGTGGTGATTCTTCTCTCATGCTTGGAGGAGGCTCTGCTTGGAGGAGGCTCTATTATTATGAAAACTTTATGATCAATTATGAAATGGTAACTTGTATCTTTTTCATTATTTTCAATTAGATTTGTATGTAAACTTATTATGAATCAAGATTTCTCTTCTTTCCATGGAATCAATTTTTCTCTCATATGATGATAGGTTCTGTAAGTGATCTGATCAATCGTTTTGAGTTTTTATATTCTCTTTGAGTCTCCATTCCAGCACCTGAGTTGCTAAAGCACCCTGTGTGTTGTCATCGGAATACTAACAGTTGGCTTAATCCAGCTAAGTGAGCCCTTCATGACACTTGAACCCAATGTGAAATATGTGTATTTGTCTTGACACTTGAACCCAATGTGAAAGCTCCTCTTCAATTCAGCAAATCAGGTACTATTGTGATGAAAAAGATAACAAGCACCCCGGGCTCGCTCGGCGACTCGCACCGGCCCGTCGGTAGGGTGTCTTGCTTGAGTGTTTGTTCGCTTGCTTGAAAGCAGAAAGTCACTTGTTGAATGAAAAAATTGCTTGCATTAGAAAGAGAACGATTACAGAAAGAACGGCCTAAGCCGGCCCGCGTTGAGCGTCGCGGGTAAACGCGTTACAGTGAACCGGCCCGCGTTAAGCGTCACGGGCAAACGCGTACAATGGCCCCTCGATGGCACAACGGCGCTTTAGAGAGGTGCGTGCAGAGGGGACTAGCACGAAGGCTACCGCACATGGAGCGCAAGGGTCACTTGGTTCGCTTGGGTCACTTGGGTCGGAGGCTCACTATGTCCCCCTATAAGTACTTGCAATTTGGCACCGGTCGGCAAACCACACAAGCACCAACAGGGGCTAGATAGAAATACAGGAAGGGGGGGGGCTCTTGCCCACGGGTTGTCACATATTCTCCCCCGCTTTGAAGAGCTTTGCGTCCTCGTAAAGCTAAGGTATTCGCGCCTGAGATGTTGAAGGATGAGTCGTTTCATACGCCTCAATCAGGGCTTGGGCTGTCGGAGGCATGCTGTTCTTACTTACCCATGTCGCTTCTTTGAGGGGTCTTCCACGCCACTTGACCAGAAACTGAGTGCTATTGTCCTTAAGTATCAACTCTGCTTGTCTTTGTTCAATTGGATCTTCCACCAAAGTGACTTGATGTCCGAAACGAGTATCAGGGCGAAAGCGTTTTAGCAGACTAACATGGAATGAGTTGTGGATATGAATTCCGGGTGGAAGATCAAGCTGATATGTAACTTGATTGAACCGGTGACGAATCCTGTACGGCCCATAGTACCTGTGATTAAACTTTGGAGTGAAATTTCTTGGCAAAATGATATTTTTGGCGTTCACAAGGACTAAGTCTCCCACTTGATAGTCTGGAGCTTCTGTTCTATGTTGATTAGCAATCCTAACCATCCTTTCTTTGCTTTTTATGAGAGCTTACTTTGCTTGACGAAGCTTGGACTGCCAATCTCTTAAAAAATTCCCACATTCACGATCTGCTGCCACTAGCACCTCATCTGACATGAGTGCCATGGGTGTGATTACACTTTTGCCTGTAGCTACTTCAAACGGCGACAGGGATGTACTGGAATGGATGGAGCTGTTATAATGGAATTCTAAAATGTCTAAGTGTTTAGCCCAATCCTTCTGGTCTGCTTGTACATAACTCCTCAAGTAATTTTCTACTGTTTGATTGATTCTTTCTGTTTGCCCATCTGTCTCGGGATGATATGCCGATGAAAATCTAAGTTGCGTACCCAAAATGGAGAATAACTCGCGCCATAAGTCGCTCATAAATCTTGTGTCCCGATCTGAGACAATCGCCAACGGAAGGCCATGATATTTGAAGAGCTTCTGAAAAAACTTTTGTGCTACCACCTTTGCCGACATTGGTGGCTTCATAGGTATGAAGTGCGCTTGCTTTGAAAAATAATCTACCACTGCAAGAATTGCATTGTGTCCATCTGACGTTGGCAGATCGGTTATGAAATCCATACTTACCATGTCCCATGGTCTGTTCGGGACGGGCATGGGCTGAAGTAGGCCTGCCGGTTTTACCTTCTGTTGTCTTACTAGTTGGCAGGTTGGGCACGTTTGGACATACTCAATCAGGTCTTCTTTCATCTTCGGCCAAAATACATGCTCCTTTAGATATTGTTCGTAACTTCTTCTTTGTCCTCCATGTCCGGCTAATTGATAATTGTGTGCTTCCCATAAAAGCATTTTCTGTAGTTCTGCATTATCTGGTATGTAAATCCTTCCCTTTCTATATAACATGTTGTTCAGAATTGTGTATTTCCCTTTATGGTCTAAGCCCAAGTGTACATCTTTGACGATCCTCTGTATTTCCGGATCCGTTTGTTGCAATTTACGAATTTGATCTTTCGTCTTACTCTCGGCCATGGAAATCGTGGCCAGCGTCGGTCTTCTACTCAGGGTGTCTGGCATGACGTTTTGTTTGCCTGGTTTGTGAATTATGTCTATGTCAAATTCAGCCAAGAAATCTTGCCACCTTGCTTGCTTCGGAGATAACTTAGGCTGAGTACAAAAATACTTGAGTGAAATATTATCGGTGTAGATCTTTGTGTGTTTATCTTGCACATAGTGACGCCACTTTCGCAAACAGTGGATCACCGCGAGCATCTCCTTCTCGTGAGTGCTCCATCTTAACTCTGTACCTGAAAACTTGTGTGACTCATAAGCCACAGGGCGACCTTCCTGCATAAGGACCCCTCCAATTGCTAATCCTGACGCATCTGTGTGGATCTCGAACTCTTTGTCAAACTCTGGCAACTTCAACACAGGGGCTTTGCACATCACCTGTTTGAGTTGCTCAAAAGCATCTTGTTCCTTAGGCCCCCACACAAAGAAACCCTTTCCTTTAGTTAACTCTGTGAGCAGAGCAGCCACTTTACTAAAATCTTTTATGAATTTTCTTGGAAACTGGCAGAATCCTATGAATTCTCTTACTTCTCTCACTGTTCGCGGCGGAGCCCATTGACGCACGGCGGTGATTTTGTGAGGATCTATCATCACCCCTTTATCTGAGACTATGAAACTGAGAAATTCAACTGATGTCATCGCAAATTCACATTTCTCTGGTTTTGCATATAGTTGTCTTTCTCTTAGACATTGAAGTACGGCTCTCACATGATCTAAATGTTCCTCAAGAGTACGGTTGTATATCAATAAATCGTCTATATAAATGATCAGGAACTCATCTAGCATGTCCCTGAATCCATCGTTCATCTCTCGACAGAACGTGCCTAGCGCGCCTGTGAGCCCGAAAGCCATAACTAACCATTCATAACTGCCATAGCGTGTTCTGAATGTTGTCTTTTCAATGTCCTGCTCTGCTATGCGAATCTGATGATAACTGGACCTTAGATCTATTCGTGTAAAAAATTTTGTCTGGCCTAACCGGTCCATCAACTCATCCATGACTGGCACTGGATACTTTGTTTTCACTGTAATTTTATTCAAGGCCCGATAATCCACGCATAACCGCATGCTGCCATCTTTCTTCTTGACGAATAGGACAGGAGCACCATAGGGTGAACTACTGGGTCGAATGAAGCCTTGTTGTTCCAGTTCTAGTAATTGCCTTTTCAACTCTTTCAGATCTATTTCATTCATTCTATAGGGTGCTTTGGCCGGTGGAGCTTGGCCTGGCATTACTTCAATCTTATATTGGACTTGCCTAAGTGGTGGCAGCCCACTTGGTAACTGACTTGGTAGGACATCTTCAAATTCCTTTAGTACTTCATGCACTCTTTGATCGCCGACCTTCCTCCTGTCGTTTTCCCTTTCTTCTAAGTCAATGGTGTTACATTTTATCAGGCACAAATGGGCCTCAGCCCCTTGCTTCATTGCTTTTTCTACCTGTTTGGCCGTCAATGGCCCTTGTGTTTGCTGTCTTTTCTCTGCTCTTGTTACTGCGGCTACTGATCTCATTTTTCTTGCTGGTAAATTCACTGCCTTGTTCCCTGTAATAAAGTAAGTCTATGATCCAAGGGTCTGGCCGGTTCAGACAGATCTGAAATCGGATACCGTTTGGTCATCCGTGTGTATGACCAAAGATCTCGAGTTTAGACTTACTAGGAGGTCTTGTGCTCTTGTGAACAAGTGATCCACTTAGCTTAGTGGTTAAGTCTCAAGGATGTGAAGGAGGAGGTCTTGGGTTCAACCCCCATGGGGTACATGGGGAGAGTGTTTTGCCCAAAGAGCTCTAGAGCCTTCTAGAAGCATCCACTTGAGTTAACTCGAGTTAACTGGGACACTGGCGCACATGTAGTTACATGGCTGACACTTGGATGGTTAGTATCCACCTGCCCAAGAAGGCAGTCCCCTAGAGAGAGCTATATATAGAGGCATTTGGTTGGGAGGAGAGTCATCTCTCTAGTATGTGGTGGTCGTAATCCTTGTTCTCTTGCATTGGTATCAGAGCTCAAGGTTGAGCTTCCATGGAGACCTTGATAGGCTCACCATCATCTTGCTCATCATTTTGCTCGTGGATGTCTTGATCTCTTTTGAATCTCTCCTCGCAGCTGTCTAGAGATGCGTGCCGCTATCATTCTTATGCTTTAGCTTAGAGCAAAAGAGTACTAAAAAGAATTCATCTCTGTGTGCTGCCGGCAAGATTCGAGCTCCCGCCCCTCTGTTGGGAGCGCGCTACTCTAACCACTAGAGCTGTCGTGCACGTGAAAACTTATCTGCAGCAGACAGTATTGATCAAAATCGGCGCTGAAGAAGATCTTAATTTGAAGATCTAAAAGTTAATATTCTCTGGTGAAGCATAGGGGATTCGAACTCCCGCCCCCCCCAACTAGAGGACACCCGCCTATCCATATCGTTGACGGACGTTCACGCTCACAAGGTGTGCAGAGATTTTTATTCTGTTCAAACCCAGCGCTGCAGAGATCTCAGAAAGGAACAAAAATATTAGTAGCTTTTTCTGCCCGCTACGCTTGCTAGGGATCGAACCCAGACGGTTTCCTTGGAAACACGCTCACGTAGCCACGCCGCCCACGAGTTTTGCTTGTTCTGTAGTGCAGAGCAGAATGTCCTAAAGCAGGAAACAGAGCTGAAGTGCAAGCCCAACTCTCATCCATTCAAGAAGCCAAGTTCTCTCATCCATCCAAAGAGCCAAATCAGTTGTTGCAGGCCGAACCTGAGAGGTATTTTGCTTTTAGTCAAAGAAACAACCAAGGAGAGTCAAAGATTGAGCAAAGTTTGAAGAAAGAGGGAGCCGTGGAGTGAAGATCTGGAGGCCTATCTTCGTCATAATTCTAGCACTTTCGAGATGATGAATCACTCTTCCAAAGGATCAAGGGATGGACGAAGCTATGATCAAAGCTAGGTATTTTCCAGTTTCTGCTTGGCCTTAATGCTTGATTTATCTTGTTTTCATTATTCTACACTTAATCATAGATGCACATTGAAATAGCCAAGATTTCAATTGATTAAGTCTAGATTAGAATAATGAATTAATCCATTTCTCATTCCAAGCATTAGTTTGCATTAAGGAAAGACTTGATTTCAAAAAGATCCTTGTGCATCAAAGAATGTATTTTGGTAGTTTAAATATAGATTTCCTTTCCATTGAGTAAGTTTTCTATTGCACCTTAAGGGTATTTTTTATATCATAGTGCATTTAGACAAAGGAAAGGATATACATGCATCAGGATTGCATGATATACATTCTTAGTACAAAGGAAAAAAATCGTGCATCAAGTTCATGCATGATTATTGTATTATTTTTTGAGCATGCAAAGAACATGCATGCATACGCATGTGAACATATGCTTTTGCATGTAGATACATGCATTTGCATGGAAGAATGGAATGCTGTTTGCAAGTAGATATGAGAATGTACTCTCTTAGTATTTAGCTTACTTTATAAAGCTCACAGTTTTTGACATTAGGGAAGACCAAGGACTAGTTAGTTGCAAAGACATACTAGTTCTAATTTGCAACTCAAGTAATTAGTCGATTTCTTCCCAAGGCGATATTCTACTATCAAAGATAGATACTTAATGACAATTAAGTATGTTAAATGTCTTGCTAGGTATAAGTAAGCACTAAGAGAAAGTTAAGTAATAAATTTCCTTGATGACCAAGAAAATTTAATTACTTGCAAACTCTTTTGTGATGTATGATGACTCTAAGTCCTAGATGTACTTAGAAAGTCATGCGGATAAAGCTTTAGTTGATTAGTTATATATTTTATGTAACTTCTCAAGCATCCCAAGGTTGGATGAGAACATCAACTATATTTCCAAAGTTCCATGAGCACTCTTCTATTTAGAAGATTTCGAAAGTTTTAAAGAAGTTTCTTGTGGTTTCAAGATTTATATCTCATGATGAAACCTCGGTAAGTGACTTTTTGGAATAGAGATATGAAATAGTCAAGCCTTCTATTTCATGTGAGATCATTCTCCTACTATGTTCAAGATAAATTTAGCTTTGGGAAGGAAGATGTTCCAAGAAAAGGATCTTAAATGATTCATGAACTCTTCCCAAAGGATCTTAAATGATTCATGAACTCTTCCCAAAAATACACATAAATTCATATTATATGATAGGTCCAAGGAATGATGAAGGCAAAATCTCTTTAGGATATAAATGTTTTGCCAAAATATAAAGGTACCAAGCTTTTATAAATTTTTATTTGATTTCATCTCAAGGAGTGATGGAAATCAAAGGTTAAACCTCAACATCAATTGATCCTTGATATCAATAAAAGGATGTTAGGTTCTATAATTGCATCTCTGGTAAATGATGCAACTAGCTAAGCAATCTTTAGGAAATAATATAAGTTCCTAAAGACTTGAAGCAAGTGTGAACTTTTTATTTAGGAGTAGAAAGTTCCAAGAAATGGATCTTGAATCCATGAACTTCTCCTAAACAAGTTATAAAGTTCAAAGTGTTCATAGTTGCATTACTATTGGATCAATCAATAGATGCTTGGACTTTAAACATAAATTTGATTAGTGAAATATGTTTAAAGGACTCTAGTAACATCTGAAGATTGACTAATAATAATGAGTCTTGTATCAAACTCAAGAATAGAAGTCGATATCACATAAACGAAAAGTCAACTTAAACTTTCATACTGGCAAATGTGATATTTCGTCTCTAGTTTGATACTCAGGAAATAAATACAATTGAATCAGTAAATTTTTTGGATATCATTTGAAAGAATTTCTTTCAAATGTTCTTTTTGCAAAAGATTCCAAGATGAATCATTTGCAAGTTATTTGATTCCCTAGAAGGAATCTCAAGTCTTTGAAGAATGGCATTCTTTCAAGTATTGAGAATGAAATTCTTCATACTCTTTAATCAATAAGTAGTTCCCTAGACATCCCAAACCACTAGAAGTGGTATTTCAAGTCCAAATTGTGATATAACTTAAAGGTATATCAAAGATTCTTAGTATTGGAATCTGAGAGGCATTAGTGTATGCTTGGACTTGTGTAAAGGAAAAGATCTCTAAAAATCCTACAGGTAAGCAAAGAAGCTTAAGATAGTTTTAAGAGATCTTAAAAGATAAAGACTAAGTCTTTATTTTTGTTGCAAGGATCAATCAGACTTGATCAAACTTGGCCATGATTGTCCAAGAATGTGCGATTAGAACTACTGTGTAGATTGCCCAAGTATTGGCAGTAAAAATTCCGTTAGGAATTATTCACTCAAGTTCCATTTATTCAAATGGAAAATTGTGAAAAAGTAAGCTGTTCCAAGTCTGCACAGAGTGAAGTAATTCCAAGTATGTAGTCTGCAACCGTGAAGACGGTACTTAAGTCTGTGGAAGGTAAAACATAAGTGTTTGCCTATCCTTAAAGGGATTTTGGTACAAA
>CM035417.1:2500-5000 GCA_020310875.1 Ceratopteris richardii
ACCCTAAACCCTAAACCCTAAACCCTAAACCCTAAACCCTAACCCTAAACCCTAAACCCTAAACCCTAAACCCTAAACCCTAAACCCTAAACCCTAAACCCTAAACCCTAAACCCTAAACCCTAAACCCTAAACCCTAAACCCTAAACCCTAAACCCTAAACCCTAAACCCTAAACCCTAAACCCTAAACCCTAAACCCTAAACCCTAAACCCTAAACCCTAAACCCTAAACCCTAAACCCTAAACCCTAAACCCTAAACCCTAAACCCTAAACCCTAAACCCTAAACCCTAAACCCTAAACCCTAAACCCTAAACCCTAAACCCTAAACCCTAAACCCTAAACCCTAAACCCTAAACCCTAAACCCTAAACCCTAAACCCTAAACCCTAAACCCTAAACCCTAAACCCTAAACCCTAAACCCTAAACCCTAAACCCTAAACCCTAAACCCTAAACCCTAAACCCTAAACCCTAAACCCTAAACCCTAAACCCTAAACCCTAAACCCTAAACCCTAAACCCTAAACCCTAAACCCTAAACCCTAAACCCTAAACCCTAAACCCTAAACCCTAAACCCTAAACCCTAAACCCTAAACCCTAAACCCTAAACCCTAAACCCTAAACCCTAAACCCTAAACCCTAAACCCTAAACCCTAAACCCTAAACCCTAAACCCTAAACCCTAAACCCTAAACCCTAAACCCTAAACCCTAAACCCTAAACCCTAAACCCTAAACCCTAAACCCTAAACCCTAAACCCTAAACCCTAAACCCTAAACCCTAAACCCTAAACCCTAAACCCTAAACCCTAAACCCTAAACCCTAAACCCTAAACCCTAAACCCTAAACCCTAAACCCTAAACCCTAAACCCTAAACCCTAAACCCTAAACCCTAAACCCTAAACCCTAAACCCTAAACCCTAAACCCTAAACCCTAAACCCTAAACCCTAAACCCTAAACCCTAAACCCTAAACCCTAAACCCTAAACCCTAAACCCTAAACCCTAAACCCTAAACCCTAAACCCTAAACCCTAAACCCTAAACCCTAAACCCTAAACCCTAAACCCTAAACCCTAAACCCTAAACCCTAAACCCTAAACCCTAAACCCTAAACCCTAAACCCTAAACCCTAAACCCTAAACCCTAAACCCTAAACCCTAAACCCTAAACCCTAAACCCTAAACCCTAAACCCTAAACCCTAAACCCTAAACCCTAAACCCTAAACCCTAAACCCTAAACCCTAAACCCTAAACCCTAAACCCTAAACCCTAAACCCTAAACCCTAAACCCTAAACCCTAAACCCTAAACCCTAAACCCTAAACCCTAAACCCTAAACCCTAAACCCTAAACCCTAAACCCTAAACCCTAAACCCTAAACCCTAAACCCTAAACCCTAAACCCTAAACCCTAAACCCTAAACCCTAAACCCTAAACCCTAAACCCTAAACCCTAAACCCTAAACCCTAAACCCTAAACCCTAAACCCTAAACCCTAAACCCTAAACCCTAAACCCTAAACCCTAAACCCTAAACCCTAAACCCTAAACCCTAAACCCTAAACCCTAAACCCTAAACCCTAAACCCTAAACCCTAAACCCTAAACCCTAAACCCTAAACCCTAAACCCTAAACCCTAAACCCTAAACCCTAAACCCTAAACCCTAAACCCTAAACCCTAAACCCTAAACCCTAAACCCTAAACCCTAAACCCTAAACCCTAAACCCTAAACCCTAAACCCTAAACCCTAAACCCTAAACCCTAAACCCTAAACCCTAAACCCTAAACCCTAAACCCTAAACCCTAAACCCTAAACCCTAAACCCTAAACCCTAAACCCTAAACCCTAAACCCTAAACCCTAAACCCTAAACCCTAAACCCTAAACCCTAAACCCTAAACCCTAAACCCTAAACCCTAAACCCTAAACCCTAAACCCTAAACCCTAAACCCTAAACCCTAAACCCTAAACCCTAAACCCTAAACCCTAAACCCTAAACCCTAAACCCTAAACCCTAAACCCTAAACCCTAAACCCTAAACCCTAAACCCTAAACCCTAAACCCTAAACCCTAAACCCTAAACCCTAAACCCTAAACCCTAAACCCTAAACCCTAAACCCTAAACCCTAAACCCTAAACCCTAAACCCTAAACCCTAAACCCTAAACCCTAAACCCTAAACCCTAAACCCTAAACCCTAAACCCTAAACCCTAAACCCTAAACCCTAAACCCTAAACCCTAAACCCTAAACCCTAAACCCTAAACCCTAAACCCTAAACCCTAAACCCTAAACCCTAAACCCTAAACCCTAAACCCTAAACCCTAAACCCTAAACCCTAAACCCTAAACCCTAAACCCTAAACCCTAAACCCTAAACCCTAAACCCTAAACCCTAAACCCTAAACCCTAAACCCTAAACCCTAAACCCTAAACCCTAAACCCTAAACCCTAAACCCTAAACCCTAAACCCTAAACCCTAAACCCTAAACCCTAAACCCTAAAC
>CM035417.1:15000-157500 GCA_020310875.1 Ceratopteris richardii
CCTAAACCCTAAACCCTAAACCCTAAACCCTAAACCCTAAACCCTAAACCCTAAACCCTAAACCCTAAACCCTAAACCCTAAACCCTAAACCCTAAACCCTAAACCCTAAACCCTAAACCCTAAACCCTAAACCCTAAACCCTAAACCCTAAACCCTAAACCCTAAACCCTAAACCCTAAACCCTAAACCCTAAACCCTAAACCCTAAACCCTAAACCCTAAACCCCCTAAAAACCCTAAAAAACCCTAAAACCCTAAACCCTAAACCCAAAACCCTAAACCCTAAACCCTTAACCCTAAACCCTAAACCCTAAACCCTCTTGCTTAGCATCTTCCCAATTCTTCTTTCCTTTGGCCTCTTCTTATGTAGAAGGGTCTTCATCTGTTTTTACCAAGTAAGCATAATCCTTAGTAGTCAGAAATGAAGTGTCATAGCTATACCTTGTAGGTTTCCACTTATGCCTAGATGATCTTCTGACTTCTCCACTTCTTGAAGTTTCTGGTTCATCACACTCTGGATCAAACCTTGGCCTTTCTTCAGCTTCAACATGTACTTCATTGTTCTCATCTTCATCAAAAATTTGAACCTTTGATTTACCTTTCTTCTGATTCATGATTTCTTCAACTTCTGCATACACATTAGGTGTACCTGCGTACCAAGAGCCTTGCTCATCAAATGTAACATCCTTGGACACAAAGTATTGCTTTGTGGATGGACTCCACAACCTATAACCCATTTGTTTGTCATCATAACCAATGAAAACATATTTCTCTGCTTTAGGCTCCAATTTATGCCTCAATTGAGAAGGCACATATGCATATGCTAAGCATCCAAATATTCTGCAATGATCTAAGGTAGGTCTCTTACCCCACCAAGCTTCATATGGTGTCATACCCTGCAAAACTTTACAAGGCAATCTATTAACCAAATATGTGGCTGTGTTTACAGCCCTCAGCCCACAAATAATTTGGGCAATTCTTCTCTTTCATCATAGACCTTGCAAATTCAACAAGTGTTCTATTCCTCCTTTCTGCTACACCATTTTGTTGAGGAGAATACCTGCAAGTAACTTCTCTCTTAATACCTGCATTCCACAAGTAATCACTGAACTCATTTGAGAAGTACTCTCCCCCTCCATCTGACCTTAGTCTCTTTAATTTTTGACCTGTAATTCTTTCTGCATATGAATGAAAGTGTTTAAATGTATTAAACACTTCTGATTTGTCTTTGATCACATAGATAGTGATCCACCTGGTAGCGTCATCAACATATATGACATAATATCTTGAACCATTTATACTAAAATCCTTTGAAGGACCCCACACATCTGTATGTACCAATTCAAGTCTTTCTGAATACATAAAACCATGCTTATTGTATGATTGCTTATGAGCCTTACCTAACTGACATGCTTCACACTTGTATGTCATGTGTTGACCTGCAATGTTAGGCAACCCAAGCACTGAACCATTGTTAATCATGTCTTTGATACCTCTTTCATTGAAGTGTCCAAGTCTTTTGTGCCAAAGATCCAATTCTGACATCTTTTGCTCCCCATATGCAAACATAGCATGTCCAACATTTCCTTGTACCTTTAATGTGAAGAGCCTTCCTTCTTTCTTTCCTGAAACAACCTGTTTATACCCTTGACTAGGGTCTTCAACATAAACTCCATCATTAGTGAACCTTACCTCATATCCTTTTTCCACAATTTGGCCTACACTAATCAAATTCTTTGGAATTGTAGGAACATACAGAACCTTGCTCAAAAGAGTGCTCCCATCTTTGGCTTTGACTGAACCAATTGACTTTACCTTATGCTTTGTGTTATCACCTGTTTGGACTGTATGATTGATTGCATTATGATCTAGATCAGTCATCAAAGCAATATTTCCACTCAGATGATTGCTACATCCTGAGTCAATGTAAAACACTCTCATGTCTTCATGTGAGGCTTCACATGTTGCATTCATAATGAGAGTTGAATCTTCTTTTTGATCTGATGCATAGTTGTAGTAGGTGTTATTATAGGACTGATTTTGGAAGTTTCTTCCTCCACCTCTTCCAAAAGAATTCCTACCACCTCTACCTCTGAAGTTTCCTCTCTGAAATCTACCACCTCTTGCTCTTTGATTAAAGTTCTGATTAAAATTACCATTGCTTTGATTATTATGCCAACAATCATGAGATAGATGATTGGTCTTACCACATATCCAACAAGCTCTGACATTTTCCTTGTTGTTTCTGCCTCTTCCTCTACTTTTGCCATTTCCTCTTCCTCTTAGGAAGTTTGCTTGACTTGAAGTACCTTCTTCTTCACCTGATTGTTGCTTTCCTCTGTTAGCTTTCTTCTTGTCTTTAGAGTACATTGCATGACCTGCACTCTTGTCAACATCTCCTTTGATATCATTCTCAAAAGTTAGCATATGTCCTAACAATTGATTCAAATCAGGAGTGAAGTGATCTAATGAAAGTTTTATAGACAAAATAAAAGGCTTCCACTTCTCATCTCCTCTAAGCCCTGTGAGAATTTGTCTTACCAACTTATCTTCTTCAATGTCTTCATCCACTGCACCTAAAGAATCAGCAATGTCTTTCATCTTTGTCACATAATCAGATATTGATTGTGAAGCCTTCTTCTTGAAGGTAGTGAACTCTGCCCATAATGAAGCTTTCCTAGACTTTGTGGTATTCTGAAAATGCTCCTCCAAAGCATTCCAAATATCACTTGCACTTTCAAGACCTCTAATATGAGGTAGCAAGTAGTCATTGACTGCCATATAGATAATGCTCCTAGCTTGAGCATCCTTCTTCATCCATGTCTTCAATTCTGACAATTCTTCCCTAGTTGGAACACTAGGATCTCTGAATTGTGGCTTCTCTTCCTCACCTGTAATGTATGCTATCAAATCTTTGCTCATTAGATGAGCTTCCATTCTCATAGACCATGCAGGATAGTTTTCTCTATCCAATTTTTCAATTTGGAGACTATCTCCCATCCTTGCTTCACCTGTAGTCTCAAATCTTTAACCTTTACAGGAAATGAATGTACCTTTACTTTGAATGGTACTCCTTCTGATCCTTTTGATAATCTTTGTGTGTCTTCCTTCAAGCTTTCTTCAATCTTTAACCTTCTGAACCTTTGAGATATAAAATCTTTACTTCTGCAGCAGTCAGAGTCTTCCTTTTCTCAAAATCAACACAACCTGCTCTGATACCACTGAAGGAGAGTGTAAATCTCCTAAAGAACAAGCTATCCTTGGTATTAGACATCCTCTAGACCAAGAATAACTTTAGACTCCACAGAATTTTGGAATTCAACTATTCATCTTTCAAGAAAGTGACCAACTGTGAAAATTACTTCTTCAGGAAAGTCTGCTGCAGATTAATCACTCATTGACTAATCAATTCTGTAAAGTTTTTTATGAAACTTTGTAGATAGTGTCGCATAAAGGTTGCACAACTCCTCCAACTTAAATCACTTAAAATGATTAAGTATACTATGAGAATTGACTTGAACACTTTACCTGTATCTGAAACTGCCTCTCAGTAATGGCGACTTTGACACCTGCAACTTCTTAGCTATGGTTCTCCCAAACTATAGCCCGTTTGGTGAAATGCTTTTAGCCATAGATGGCTTATCTCTCAACTTAAATTTTAAGCTATCATTTGTGTAAAACTTTACACTGTGCACTGAGCACTGTCCATTTCTCAGAACTCGAAATCTGCGCCTGTTTCAGAAGTCACTCAGACCTGTTGACATATGAATGTTCCTATTCAAAATTCTCCTAACCTGTTTGCAATTGGACTCTCAAATTCTAGCCATAGATTGATTAACTTTGGACTTAGATATGTTCAGAAGGATTTCTCAAAAGATTAACTATAGAAGGAGAGGACTCCAAAACATCGGGCGCAATTTTCTTCCATTACTCAAAAAATTACAACTGTTTGAAGAGAGTGGATTCAACTAACTTTCAATGTGTCCAATGACACTTCTAACTTTACATTCCTCTATTCCTATGCTCTCTCTTACTTGCCCCGACTTTTTCAAAACCATTTATAGGCAAATATGTACAAAATTATGACTAATAAAAACATAAGTAGTCTGTATCTGAACTAATGTACATATGTGTACATATCCTTCAACTTCTGAATGTATTCTTCTTCCATGCTTCATAATCTGAACTTGTCTTTATTCTTTGTCCTCCAAAACCTCAATTATTGATTGCTCTGCACCAACAGTACATACAGTAGTTAAGCATCGCTCAAGTTGTGGACCTTCAAGCTCTTCCCTCCTACCATGGTAAGGGGAAACATTAGTTGTGGATGCCATGTTCATGCAGGTGCTTGACATCTACCAGATAGGGCAGCAATAATATATCCTGCTAGCCGAGACACACTTCTATCAAAACTGATAAATGCCCAATAATCAATGGTTCAATCTTCAACTAAGAATGACTCATTCATGTTTCATGAGCGAAACCTGGGAACAAGTTCTTTCTCTTCTTCTTTTTTGGAACAATGTCACAAAACAAGAAGACACAGTTTAGTATCAAAAAATGGTTTACATGTGTCAATGTGCTCTCGCACATGGGACTATCAATTGTGTCTATGCACGGCCATGTAATGTGGCCCTATATTAATGCATACTTTGGAAATACATGACCTGAATGGTGCAAAAGACAAGGTTGTGCAAGGAGCACATGGTTGTTGCTCCTCGAGACTTTTGATGTTATTTGCGAATGTTGATGTTGGCTTTGGTGGAGGTATCCATTGGGTCTCGAACTGATGTAATCCTCCTTATTGGAGTCCATTTTAGAACAGCATTTGGCACTGTAGAGATTACTTTAGGCGTCTTTCTCTTTGGATGATTTCTGAACTGTGGATGATTTCTGACACATGTAACATCTTCTTCCAGATGATTAGTCTTAGAAGAAATAAGAGGATGTGGGACATCTAGATTTGTGAGCATGCAGTTCTCTAATTCTAATGTAATGCATTGTTCCTGTACCCAAACTTGAAGAATTTGACTTCTTAGGTTTAAGTTAACTACATGGTCATAGATCCAATCTTGACCCAAGACAAGTGGTTCTGTAAGGTTCTCATCTTGACACACTAGCACTTTGACTTTCATTGGAACATCTTGAAGGTAGAGGGGAAGTTCCACCTCGCCCAAACAAGGGGTTTCCACACCTCCCAATCCTATGAGATTAGATTCTATGCGACGGATGTTCAACTGCAAGTCTTGGCAGTAGGACAGTCTAACTACACTACTTGCTGCACCTGAGTCAATCAATGCGTTCACAGTCCTGGCACCCTTTCCTTGTCCTATCTCTATGGTCACAAAGGGACGTCCGTCAATGACTTGAAAAGTAGTTATGCCTGACATAAACTCTACCAATGGAGCACTCCAATCAGGAATTAATGACACTTGATAAAGGGTGGCATGCTCCACTGGGGGTTTTTCCTGGCACAAGGACAATTCGTAATCGACTCATGAATTTCTCTGTCCATGCTAGGCCAATACGCTCCTAAACGTTTTAGATTCTGCAATATTCTTTGTTTAGAATAATGATTTCCTAGAAATCCTTCATGAGCTTGTTGCAACCAACTACTATGTTCATCGTCCTCAACACAACAAGCTAATACACCCTCAGTGTCTTGTTTGTACATGCTTCCTGCCAATATGTGATATTTTTGTGATTTTACAATTTCTTCTTGTGATGTTTTCACATTCTTATTTGCAGGCCCGAAGGTTAGGACTGGTACCAACTTATTTGCCCATTTAGGAACAACTTCTAAATTGAACAGATAAGCATCGGGTAATTCATCAGACACTCCTTACGGTGACTCTCCTGAAGTGATGTGAGAAAGGTGATCTGCCCGAAGGTGGGTTCTACCTTTTCTGACAACAACTTCAAAGTCATATTCCATTAGTAAGAGGAACCATCTTACTAAGCATCCAGTATTGCAAGGTTTATTGACCAAATATAACAAAGCTTGATTATCAGTGAAAAACTTGAACTTGTTGGCCGATAAATAGTGTCCAAACTTCTTCACAGCATATACCATGCCTACGCCCTCTCGCTCAGTTGTGGTATAGTTTCGTTCAGCTGCGGTGAGCTGTCTACTAGCATATGCTATGGGAAAATCTAAATTTCCTTCACATGTGGGTTGTGCTAGCACACATCCTATGGCATGATTGGAGGCATCCACATGGACATGGAATGGTTTATTCCAATCCGGAGTGGTTAGTATTGGTGCTGTGCACAAACGTCTTTTTAGCTCCTGGAAGGAGTTTTCGCATTCGTCGTTCCACTCCAAATTTGTCAATAACCCATAATGAGGTTTAGCTATGAGTGCATACATGTGGATAAACCTGCGGTAATATCCACAATGGCCCATAAAAGCTTGTACCTCTTTAATGTTCCTGGGCCTTGGCAGCTCTGCTATGGCTCTAACTTTGTCCTCATCTGTGGATATTCCATTCTTCGAAACAATATGACCTAAGATTTTACCTTGTCGTACCATGAAAACACACTTCTCTGGGTTCAGACACACTCGATATTCTCTACACTTGTTAAAGATTTGCCTGAGCTCAGGGATGTGGTATTTTCTTACTTGGGAATGAGCACATAAATCATCCACATATACTTCTAAGCTCTTTCGTAAGAACTCTTTGAAGACATGACACATGAGCCTTTGGAATGTTGCAGGTGCATTGGTGAGACCAAATGGCATCACACGAAATGCAAAGATTCCCCACTCTGTGGCAAAAGCCGTTTTGTGTTGATCTTCTGGGGCAATGGCTATCTGGTTGTAGCCTGAAAATCCATCAAGGAAGCTATAAACTTCCTTGTCAGCAACATGCTCCAATAGGTGTTCCGTGATTGGAAGTGGATAACTATCTTCCTCCCCATGTCATTCGACAGCCCATCCTCTTCCTTCCTCCCTTGATTATTCCCCTCCCTCCTCGTCTGCCACTGTTTTCGCTAACCTGTCTTAGCCAATCTCCACCTCTCTCATCCCTGATTCATTGGCCCAACTAGCTTAGATCGATAACTACCTCATTCATCTCT
This sequence comes from Ceratopteris richardii, assembly GCA_020310875.1. NCBI lineage: Eukaryota > Viridiplantae > Streptophyta > Polypodiopsida > Polypodiales > Pteridaceae > Ceratopteris > Ceratopteris richardii. Next base: position 22,081 of record CM035417.1, read on the forward strand.
CCACTCATCTCCTCATCATCTCCAATCTACACAACAATCCCTCCGATAGGAGGACTTTGGATGAAAACGTTATGTCAAATCAGGCTCCTGGGGGTCAAAACAGGCAAACAAGGCCTTATGGAAAAATCACGATTTTGTAAGAAAATCGTGATTTTGTGAAATCAAGAGAATCGCGATGTTGTGAATCTCAAGAGAATCGCGATGCTGTGAATCTCAAGAGAATCACGATGCTGTGAATCTCAAGAAAATCGCGATGCTGTGAATCTCAAGAGGATCGCGATGCTGTGAATCTCAAGAGGATCGGGATGCTGTGAATCTCAAGAGAATCGCGATGTTGTGAATCTCAAGAGAATCGCGATGCTGTGAATCTCAGGAGAATCGCGATGTTGTGAATCTCAAGAGAATCGCAATGCTATGAATCTCAAGAGAATCGTGATGCTGTGAATCTCAAGCGAATCGTGATGCTGTGAATCTCAAGAGAATCGCGTTTTGAAAATCGTGATTTTGTCCCTTGGATGAAAATCAAGTTTTTGAGAATCACGATTGCCAGCAAAGAATCGTGTTTTTTTTTTAATCGCGATTGCCAGCAGAGAATCGTGTTTGATCACAATCGTGTTTTTGGCTGAAAATTGTGATTTATGAGAATCGCGATTCTGAGCACATCCAGAGAATCGTGTTTTTGAAAAACTTAGAGAATTGCGATTTTGATCACAACCAGAGAATCGCGATTCTGAGAATGACCTTAGAATCGTGTTTTTGAGAATCTCAGAGAATCATGATTTTGTGCGCAACCAGAGAATCGCGATTCTGAGAATCACCACAGAATCGTGTTTCTTTCAAAAATCGTTTAGGCGGGAAACAGAGAATCGTGATTTTAAAAAAAAATTGAATTTTTCACAGAATCGCGATTTTTATCACAGAATCGTGTTTTTTGGGAGGAAATTCAAATTTCTGAGTGTCGAGCAATGGCGAGCTTCGTATGTGCAGAAAATCATGAAAAAACACAATGCTTGCTCTCCCTTGCACCTCCTAACTCCTTCTCACACAATAATGCATGAAAAATGGTATGAAAATGGTGAAAATGCACTAATAAACAAGAAATTTCTATGAAGAAGAAGATGAAAGAAGATGAAGATGGTGATGATGATGAAGATGAAGAGAAAAAATCAGAAAATGAACAAAAATGACAGTTTTTTTTACCTTCCAACGTTGCAAATCTACGATCTTACCATCACAATGTTCGTCCTTGAAGCTCTCTCCCCGGCAACGGTGCCAAAATTTGGTGTAGCTCAAGCGTAAGCACCACCTCCTTTACTTGTCAATCCGCGGAGACGTGAGGACCAGTATGAAGACCACGAGCAAGTGAAGGCACAAGTGCATGAGAGAAAGCACACAAACATGCACACACATACACACACACGTGAACAAGGTAAGATCAAAGAGAGGATCAATGGAAATCTTTGATTGCAAAAGAGTTCTCTTACAAAAGCTCTATTCTCTAACAAGCTAACCCCAAAAATGAGCTCTCTAGCTCTTTTTATAGTTTTTTGACTAGTTTTAGCCCTATCCAGACCTAGTGTCTGGCCTAGTTAAAAATTAGGTTCCAGGGCTTATTTGAGGGCTCAAATGAAGTCTAAAAATTATGAAAATTGGTAGGATGATACTTCTAATACTCCTCAAGCTCGAGGACTCCTCGGCTTGAACAAAATGGAGTTACAAAAATAGAAAATGGTATTTACAATGGTTTTTAGTGATGAAAATCACTATTTTTATAGGGATTTCTTCTGAAAATTTGACATACACTTCTTGGAGCTCACTACTTGCTCCTTCTTCTTGGGTGTCCACCTCTTTGATGTGCTCCTGTGCTTTGTCCTTGACCTTCAGCTTCAACAAAGAATATAACTCTAGATGGGTTTTCTGGATCCCTTAACTTGTATATGGTTGTTGGGCTCATGCCTTCTCAACATGCATAGTTCACAACACCAACAACACCAACAACAACAACAACAACAACAACAACAACAACAACAATAGATTATTCCAACACATCCGATGCCAGCCGGAGTCATGTACACAAAATTTGGAGGTTTTTTGGGAGATGATCCCGATGCGCATGTGCAGACATTCGAAATTAATTATGCAGTTTAGAATTACCCAGCAAACCCTGCTTATAAAGCCATTGTGTTCTAGCCAACTTTGGTTAATGAATCTGCACGCTGGTTAACCAAGTATGACTTGAATCATTTTCAACAGTACGATGACGTGAAGAATGCATTTCTACAACGATTTCGATTAAAGAAAAACCGAGCAGAAATTTTTTATTACCTGCAGAATAATAGGCAGAAGCCACACCAGAATGTACAAGACTATGCCACTCTATTCCGGACTCATTTATGGTAGTTACCACGAGTGCATGCCAATTTACCAGAGGACGCCATTACTCAATGGTTCATAAATGGATTAAATTTCCAATTGAAACAGATCATGATTATACGATGTGTGGGAGGAATGACCTTGGATGCCATAATTGTTATGGCTTTATAGTTAGAAAATAAAGTGGGTGGATTCACTGAAGATTTAGAGTGGTTGAAGGTGTCCAAGCATTCAAATGAGGATCCTCTGAAACAAATTTACTGTACTAAATGTAAAAACACAAGACACAGCAACTCAGCATGCGCTCTGAATTAGATGTGTTGCACCATTTTCCATACAACAAACGACACTACGGAGACCTGTCCTTATAATGAAAAGGTACAGAGTAGAGCGGTTGTCAATGCTATCATTCAGGAACAAGGGCAACCGGCCAGTCACTACATACCACCACAAATGAGGAATACTCCTTACGAACGTCACAAGAGTTATAGAGGAGCACGGTCAACTAAATTTGGACAAACTCAATGGAATGCGGGTCCATCAGGTGAAGGTGCATCTCCTCCACCACCTAAATGTCATTTTTGCAATGAAATGGGGCATATCCGTAGGTACTGTAAAGATGCGACTGAGTACGATAAAAGGAAAAGGGAGAGACAACACCCTATGGCGAACATGGTGTACATTTCAGCAGTAGATACTCAAATGGCAATGGTGCAAACACGCTCAGGAAAGCAATTACATCCAGTTGTGGAGATTTTTGAACCTGGAATCCGTGAACAGCAGAAGGTGTTTACTAAAGCAAGCAAGTGGGCGACCCAGGAACAAAATGTTTTTCCTGACCTAGTTCTGATGATGCAACAAAGCATACTGTAGGCAGTACCAGAAGGAAGAAATCTGACCCACGCAATACCGGAGTCCCCACCGGACTCCGTATTAGAAACAACTACCATTGGGACAATTATTGGCTTTGGTTCCTGGCGTGCGCCATGCGTTCCAGCAATAAGTCAGTCCAGGACCTTCGTGTGCTCCTTCAACAACAATAATCAAGCCCGACCTAGACCTGATGGTGGACCATACGGTGCCCTTGATTATGGTTTGGTATAAGAATCATAAAATAACACAAGTATTAATTGATGGAGGTTCTGGAGTAAACATTGCAAAAGCAGCACTTTGTCAACGAATGGGATGGACACAAATCAAACCTGTCCAATTTTCTGTCTGCATGGCTGATCAATCCTGAGTTCATCCGATTGGATTGGTGTGAGACAGTCCCATTACTCTTCAAGGAGCTGTATTTAAAATGACCTTAGTTGTTCTGGAATTACCAAAATCCAACCTTGATTATAACCTGGTCTTTAGATGACCATGGTTAAAGCAAACTAAGGTAGTTCAGGATTGGTCAGCGCATGAATTGATTTTTAAGAATAACCATCAAAAATATGTCGTTCCACTGGAAGACATAAAGCCTTGTGACTTGCACAACCATATGTAGCCGAACCTGTACACATGCTAGATGGTCTTTCAGATGATGAAGAGGAAGATTTTCTTAAAGCCAACAAGGATCTGATGGCGCTTGGAACTGTGGACTTACAAACGGTTGCAGATAATTGGATTCCGATGCTCTGTACGATAGTACCACTGACGGATTAACCAGAACCAAGTGCAGCACACACCTTGGATGATATGACGCTACAACAATTGCTTCCGCTAGTTGATAACTTTGCCATGCCCCGGTAGTTCTACGTACCGGAAGACCAATTGGTTACCTGCAACTTAGGCGATGAAGCCAATCCGCGGACAGTGAAGATTAAGGCGGGACTATCAGAGACCTTCCAAGATAAATTACTGCAACTACTACGTGAATTCTGTGATGTATTTGCATGGGATTATCGCGATATGAAGGGGTTGGATCCGTGCATCTATCAACACCGGGTTATGCTGAAACCAGATGCTCGGCCTATTAAACAACCCAGCTATAGAATGAATCCTCACTATGTGGTCCAAGTCAAAGCAGAACGGGATCGATTGCTGAAGGTTGGGTTTATTGTCCCTATCGAGCATGCGGAGTGGATTTCCCCCATTGTCATAGTCCCTAAGAAGAATAAGTAATTACGAATATGTGTGGACTACCGGAAATTAAATGCAACAACAGTACCTGATCCATTCCCTCTGCTGTTTCTGGACACAATGTTAGATGATGTGGTAGGCCGTGAGATGTACTCCTTTTTGGACGGATATAGTGGTTATAACCAAGTATGAATGATGGAGCAGGACATTCCAAAGACAACATTTATAACAAATTGGGGCATTTATGCGTGTACAGTGATGTGGTTTGGTTTGTGAAATGCACCAAGTACTTATCCTTATCCAGCGATACTTCGGTGCATTTGTATCATTTATGGTGTTGTTTTTTAAAGTGTCAAGAATACTGTTTGTGCTTAAACCCCAATAAATCTGTATTCTCTGTATCTTGTAGAAATTTGCTAGGGCACATCATCTCAAAGAAGGGGATCCAAGTTGATCCAGATAAAGTGAAGGCGGTACTGGAGGCACCTGCTCCCAAGACACCCAAAGAAGTGATGTGCTTCTTGGTCCAAATCTAGTGGCATGGGCGACATTTGCGGTGGCTTGCTCATCTTGCCACGCCACTCAATTGACTGATAACTAGTACTTCTCACTAGTTTGAATGGACTAAAGCATGTCAACTGTCTTTCGATCGGTTGAAATCACTATTAACGCAGGCACCTATTTTACAAACGCCAAATTGGGAACTCCCATTTCACGTCTTTGTGGATGCATCCGACATTGCAATTGGTAGCGTGCTGATGCAGCAAACGGAGAAATGGTTCCGTCCAGTGTATTATGTGAGTTGTAGGTTAGCTCTAGCAGAGTGCAATTATTCAGTCACTGAACGTGAATGTCTCGGATTAGTGTATTCAGTGAAGAAATTCCGGCATTATTTACTGGGATGCCGCTTCACCTTCCACGTCGATCATGTAGCCTTGGTGTACCTTGTTTGCCAAAAGCACCTGGGAGAAAGGTTAGCAAGATGGGTGTTGTTGCTCCAGAACCAGTGCAGTTTAAACTTGCTTGCGGATCGATTAGATTTAGCATTATAAAAGAGCACTAATTGATTTATCGTAAAAACGAGGGTTTTAAGGAAACGATCGTGGGTTCTTGCTTGTCTGAGCTGAACTTCCTGCAGCACCAGAAAACTCTTGAGGCGTTGTTCATCCAGAGATCGTAAAGCATCCAATCGGAAAGGGAATGATTTTGTCGATAGTAACTTCTGCTCTAATGCCACTCGTACACTAGGAACCACCAGTTCCATAGGGGTAATCACCTCGAAACCATATGCCAACTTGAAGGGAGTTGTTCCGGTCGCCACTTTATATGTTGTACGGTAAGCTCATAACACCGCATGAAGGAATTGATCCCATCTCTCCGGCAATCCAATACCAATTTCCTTAAGATGTCCAACAGAGATTTGTTTGTGCTCTCGGCGAGTCCATTCGCTCGTGGGTAGTAGGGGGAACTAAACTTATGCACAATCTGGAAGGTATTAGTAAGCACTTGCATTAATGTGTTAGCAAAGTGCGTACCTTGATCAGTCACAACCTCCAAAGGTAAACCATAGCATGGAAAAATATCTTTCATCAAACATTTGGCAACCGTAGCAACTGTGGCTGACCGTAGAGTCCAAGCTTCGGCCCACCGAGTCGCATAATCTGTGCATGTAAGAATATGTATGTTACTGGTAAGTGTCACAGGAGGTGTAATCGGTCCGATAAAATCCAAGCCACATTTATGAAAGGGTTCAAGAGGCAGAACTGGTTGTAGCGGAAAGTAATGTCTCTGTAAAGGTTGACCCGAATGTTGACACGCATCGCACTGTCACACATACTTGGCCACATCACGGTACATAGTAGGCCACCATAAGCCACTATGGAGAATCTTCCGATGGGTCACGTTAACCCCAAAATGAGGTCTAGCTGGGGTAGAATGAGCCATTGTGATTACTGAAGCAGATTTTTGTGGTGGAACACATCTTAGCAGCACTTTCGATTGATCCATATAATATAACTGCCCTATAATTAGCCTCAATCGTCGACTATACATGGCCAGTTTTCGTCGAGCACTAGGAGAGGTCATGCCGAGAGGACATCCATTGGTCAAGAAAAACATCAAAGTGTCATAGTAGGAGGATGTTACCAGCAATTCTTGTTGATCGTCCTGTACAATCTTAGTTGCATAGATAGTGGGTGTGGTATCATCAACTCCTTCCGGAAGTTCACCGGAATCCAAACGAGATAAAAAGTTAGCAAGCGCATGTGCGGACCCTGGTCGATGTACTACTGAATAATCAAACTCTTGGAGCAACAACACCCATCTTGCTAACCTTTCTCCCAGGTGCTTTTGGCAATTCGGAGGGAATTGCCTTGAACCTGCTAGGGCTTAATGGTATGTCGGGTTGGTCTAGAGCTGCTTCTAAGTTTTCTCTATTTTGCTCCTGTAGTCGTTGGTTTTCCTCCTTTGCTGCGGCGAGATGTCTTCGTAGTAAGCCCATGTTCCTTGTTAGCATTGCATTGCGAATGGTCTGGGCTCGAAGCAGGTTGTCAAGATCTGCGGTAGCTTCCTTCGTCTTTGCTTCGCTGTCTAATTCTAACTTATGATACGCCTCTCTTAATTCCTGGTATCTACTGTTGAGGGAGGCATTTTCAATCGAGAGAGAGTTGAGCTGCGACTGTAAGTCGTTGGTTGTCCTCTGCAGCTGCTGATAGTTATTCCCGAGAGATGTGAACTCATCTCTTACTTGTGTCATGCATGCGAACATTTGGCGGAAATCGGTATCTACAATTGGTGATAATATTACAGATGATCCTAATGAGAATGCAGTAGTTGTGGATGCACTGGGAATGGGGAATGGGGAAGGGATAGTGGAGGCTGTGGTGATAGTGGAAAATTGTGAGGTGCCGAAATATTGTGGTGCAGTAGATGATGTAAGTGGTGGTGTTGTGGGTGGTGAAATGTCCATATCAGTGGACGTGTCAAGTGCGGTGACAGTGAATAATGGTGTTATCGTGGGTGCTTGTGAGGGTGTGAAGACTGGATTTACAAACGTTGATGAGTAGTTTATAGGAGGGTGGTCTCTTAGGCTTTGGTGGAAAGGGGAAAGAGGGATGGCAGTGGGTAAGGTAGGGGAAACTGGGGAGAAGGTTAGTGGCGGTAAAAAAGGAAATGGGTTTCTTGGAGGTGGGGGGAAGGATGGGAAGGATGGGTGGAGAAAAGGAGTAGATGGAAAGGTTGGGGGCTGGAGGGTAAGACCCGGTTGAGTGGGCGGGGGCATGGGGGTAGAAATGGATGCTACAAAAGCTTCTGCTATGACGGTGTCAAAAGAGGTGGATGGTCGGGGAGAGTGTGGTTGTATGGGAGAGGTAGGATGGACGGGGGAGACTGTATGGATGGTAGAGACGGGAGGTGAAACAGGGAGAGTCGTGGTTACGGGTACTCCGATAACAGTAGTGGTATGTACAGCAGTCGTACGGGGTGGGGAATCTACAAGGATAGCTTCTTCTGTTACTGAGCCTTCCGGGACCAGGCGTGCCTCTCGCGCTTGCTGGGATGACTGAGCATCCGTTGGTACTCGTATATATTCACCTGGCTTGGAGAGTAGTCGTACACGTCGAGGGTCAAACTGCGGTAAAGGTTTCCTTTGCAAATATCTTAAGGCCTTGATAGGGCCTACTGACTTGACAAGTTCTCTGAAACCGTTGATATAGACTTCTTCAAATCCTCCTGTGACAAGTTCCTGTTCTATCATTGCTTGGCTCTCTTCTTCTGTTAGCTTCTTTCGTGCCCAAACTTTCTCCATAGTTCTATATAACTTTTTGATGGCTAATGTATAAGCGGCAGCTTCAAACGTTTCCTCTTCATGTGTGCTTGTATCACCATGTGTATCTGTCTGTTGCCCTTGGCCATCTGTTTGTTCATGCTCCTGAGAGTCATGAGTGCCCTGGCTGGCTTCGTCGTCACCTTCGTCATCATCTGTTTCGGTTCTCTCTTCTTCGGAGCTAGACACGACCTGTCCTTGTGGTTGATCTCGTGGGGTGGTTGGATAGCTCGGTCGTTCATATTCCTGGGAGAACATTTGTCCTTCCGAAAACTGAAATTCACTTGACATTACATCTTGCATTTCAAAATCAAAAGTGGTATTTAGAGGTTCAGCCTCCATATTCGGGATCGGAAAGGAAAAAGTTTTCGCACCAATGGTGGTGGGAACTTCAGTTGCGATAGTAGTTGATTCCGGAGCGGTGGCTGCTTGAGTCGCGACTGTGGTGGTGGTTGCCTCTGGTGTAACTGGTCTGGATAACCGTATGCGAATAGGCTGCACTCCTGTAGTTGCTTCTGTCGGAGAATGTTCCGGAGAAGGTTGAGGTGATGGGGATTCGGGGACCTGTAAGCACGGGATTGTACCTCTCATTCGCTTCCCGGCTCGTCCTTTACTGGATTTCCTTGCTTTCTTCGTTGTCCCTTTAAATGCTTTTAGCTCTTCACTGGTCATGGCACGCTCGATGGGTATATCATATGCTAAACACATATAGACAATGCGTGTGAGGGCGCAGCATCCATTGATGACCTTCTTTCTTTCCCATCTGTTTTGGGCTAAATATAGCTTATCAATTATCCAGCTAGCAAGGTCTACTGTTTGAGGTCCAGTACATGCTAAATACAAGCCAAACCAAATTCTTTTATGTGGCATAGTAAATCTATCCTGAGCTGGAAAGGCGAAGTGCTGCATGCATATTCGTAATGGTTTTGACAGTTCAGGTGTGATTGCCGAAATTTCTTCCCATTTAGTCACATCTCCTCGTTTCATGGGCTCGGGAATTAACCTTTCTCGTTCTGTGGGCGTGTGGGTCCCATGTATCTTGATTGCTGCCCTTATCAGGTCTTTAGTCAAATAGAACCTTTTATATGGTGGGTCATTTACCAAGGATGGCAAAATAAAGGTTCCTGGCAAATCTTTGTTCTCTGAAGCTAACAAAGTAGTGACTAAAAAGTAACAACGGTAGAAGTCCGGTTTAGGCAGAGGATCACTGAAGTATTCTGTAAACCCAGCTCTTGCCCAAACGTGTGTTAGGTCTTGTGTATTCTGCAAGTCTTCGAATTCTCGGGAGAAGAATTGATACTTGCCCCAGGTGCGATCATCAAAAGTTAAATTGGCCTCGAAAATAAATTCCGCGTCCGCCAGGGGTCCTGCTAGTCCTTGGAACCAATGAGAATTCCGATGTATCTTTTCGGTGTATCGCCTTGGGGGGTCGTCAATTGGCATGGGTCCAGGGAAACCTTGAAATTCTGGCGGAGGAGCCGTCGGATGTGGCTCCGCGAGTAGTACTCTTGTATCGACCATCGGGGCACTAGGGCCAGCTTCGGATGGTCCTTCAGCCTGCATGGTGTATGATGCTAGTGCTTGACGGATCTGCTACAAAAGATTAACACATTAGCATGGAAATTCATTATGATCCCATTAAAGTGAGACCGCAATCCCTTTCCATAACCGATGTGTAACCTGTGTAGCCGAGTGCTGTGAAGTGATTGATACAATGATTTTTGCAGAGCTAGTGCAGGTCTCTAGACACCTACATGTGTCAGATTATGCATACAGTTCTTGATGAGGTGTTATTATGAGTGATGTTGGGTTATGATGATGGTGTGTGTGAATTTATACAAGGTTCAAATGTAAGTGATTTATTACAAGGGTGGAAATTAGTCGGGGTGGGAGTGGTGTTAGACATGGGGGTAGGGGAAATCGGTGGGACACGTTTCGGTATCCATTTCCTAAGAGTTTCTGAGCGGATGTGGTGTTTCTTCTGGGGGATAAAAGATGGTTTTGGGTGTAATGGGGTCAATGGGTGAGACGATTTTGGCGGGGTGTATAATACATGGCTTGAGGGTTGAGCTATGATACAAGGTTTGGGTACCCAAATCTGAGTGGGTGTGGGTCTATTCGTGAGGTACTTCTTGGCGATCCAAATTTGTCGAACGTTCTGTCTCTGAGACTATTGTTGAGGACGCTTTGGATATTGTCTCTGATCCTTCTGCAACTTTGTGCTGTCCTTTTCTGCCTCTTTGCAAACTGTCGAAGGTTTCTGTCCTTTTGGCACCCATATCTGTTTCGTGCCACTTGCTCTATGATGCTGATACTGCTGCTTTCTTTGTTTTGTCTGGTAGGGTCGTCGGTCTGGGTTCCTTCGTCGTGGTTGACTCTTTTGTGGTTGAGGTTGAGAGGTCGCATGGACTCTCTGCTTTGGAAGAGAAGGGAGATCCAACACTTGCGTGACCTGCCCATTAGGAAGTGTTCCGTTTTGTATCTTTAATCTAGGCCAGTCCGCAGCAAGTTTGGAAGGGTGAGCACTGCAGGCTATCGAGCCCATTTGGCCGGTGATGAAGTCCACCTGACCGCTTATTGTGCCCATCTGTCCGCTAATGGTCCCCATTTGTCCGCTAATCGTCCCCATTTGTCCACTGCTGGAAGGCCAGGGGAAAATCTCTTGACCACCTTCTAGGCGGCAACCGTTCATCGGCAAGCTCTCATGGGTTGACTTTGGAGTGAGCGTGCTTAACCGAGGGATTTGACCAAAGATCTTCCGGTCCTCCGTCGCAGGCGTTTCATAGGGTCGCAGGTTAAGTTCCTCAGGGGAATTGCCATTAGGGAAGTCAAGCGGTATCACTCGCTTCTGATCTAAGGTTCCAATTTGTAAGGAGCCTTGTCTAAGATTTAGGTCCACTGAGTGATCGTATAGCCAATCTTGACCAAGGATTAGGGGTTCTATCAGGTCCTCGTCATGGCACACTAGTAGCTTTGCGGTCCTAGTCACATCCTGTATGAGGATAGGAAGGTCCACCTCACCCATGCAAGGGGTTTCCATGCCTCCTAGCCCTATGAGGTAAGCCTCAATTGGCTGCATTTCTAATCCTGAATCCTTATAGTGGGACCATCTAATTGCACTGGTCGCAGCGCCTGAGTCAATTAAAGCCCTGAGCTCTTGGCAAGTGTTGCCGTGCTCTAGCCTGACTGTAATGAATGGTCTCCGATCCACTATCTTAGGATGAGTTCGTGACTTTACTTCACACATGGCCATGGGATATCTGGGTGTTGTTTCCAGATGGTTATAATGTTCTCTCCCTAGTCCTTGTCTTCTTAACTTCATGCGTTTAATGCGTTCTCTAGCTTCTGCCTGAGCTTCTGCGCGTATTCTATTCTCTTCCTCCTTACGCTTCTTTGCCAACGTGAGTCGTCTAAGCATGTCCTCAGTAAGAGGTTCTTGATATAACTTGACTCTATAGCCACTAATGTAATTAGGCATTATGTCTCCTTCTAAGGTGGCTAATTGTACTGCTCCACTTGTTGAGAGTCTGTTAATGATCATAGGTCCATAACCTCGCTTTTCTAACTTCCGTGCGTGTTGTTTCAGCGTATATACTAGGACTAAATCTCCTTCTTTTAAGCCTTTATCCTTCACATGTGCATCAAAGTATGCTTTCTGTCGCTTCTTCGCTGTGTATATTCCTGCTGCGTTCAATTGTCTGCTCGCATAAGCTATGGGGAGATCTATATTTCCTTCCTTCGTGGGTTGTGCTAACACACATCCTATGGCATAATTGGAAGCATCCACATGTACATGGAATGGCTTGCTCCAATCTGGGGTTGTCAATATAGGTGCTGAGCACAAACGTCTTTTAAGTTCATTGAATGAGTTTTCACATTCTTCTGTCCATTCAAACTTGGTCAAAAGAGAGTACAGAGGCTTGGCTATGATTGCATACATGTGTATGAATCTCCTGTAATAGCCGCAATGGCCCATAAATGCTTGTACTTCTTTTACGTTAATTGGCCTAGGTAGATCTGCGATCACTTTTACTTTTTCTTCATCTGTTGAAATCCCATTCTTTGACACAATGTGTCCTAGGATCTTGCCTTGTCTGACCATGAAAACACATTTTTCTGGGTTCAAACAAACCTGATATTCTCGACATTTGTCAAATACTTGTCTTAACTTTGGGATATGTGTCTGTCTAACATTCGAATGAGCGCATAGGTCATCAACATAGACTTCCAAATTCTTGCGTAAGAATTCCTTAAAAACATGACATATGAGTCTTTGGAAAGTGGCGGGTGCATTTGTCAAGCCAAATGGCATTACACGAAATGCAAATATGCCCCATTCAGTGGCAAAAGCCGTCTTGTGTTGATCTTCTGGAGCAATGGCTACTTGGTTATAGCCCGAGAATCCGTCAAGAAAGCTGTAAACTTCCTTGCCCGCAACTCTTTCCAATAAGTGTTCCGTGATAGGAAGAGGATAGTTGTCTCTAATCGTGGCGGCATTAACTTTTTTAAGGTTAATACACACACGCAATTTTCCGTTCTTCTTGGGCACCACCACAATGGGAGATACCCATTCGGTATGCTCAATTTCATAAATAATTCCTGCTTCTATCAATCGATCTATCTCCTCTTTAATCTTCGCAGCGTAGTTATCATTGTACGTGTATGGTTTCTGTTTCGTAGGTTTTGCCTCTGGAGTCATAGGGATTGTATGAGAACATATGTCCGGGTCTACTCCTTTTAGGTCTTTGTAACTCCAAGCAAACACATCTCTATATTCGTGTTGGTGTGTGAAACACCACAAGAACTAAACTAATGTGGTATTAGAAGACCTCCATAACCATCATTAGCTTAGCAACACTCAGAAATTAAATCTTTGTCTCTGAATTTAGTGAAAATCAAAATTTCACTTCACAGAAATCTGCACCTTTTCTTCAAGCCTTCAATTTGACCTGTATAAGCTTGATCTTTGCAAATTCTTTTGATCAATTGCTAAAGAAAGTTCTTGCTGATATTTAGCAACATAAACTAAGCAAAACTTTCAAATACTAACTTCAAAATTTTCTGATTTTGCTCCAAACTTTTCACTATGTCTGAAACTGAAAAATTAACTTCATCGATTTGACATACCTCCACTGTTAAGCTGATTTCTCTGAGTGTGCGTCCCGTTTCTTAAAGATCTTTTGATCAAATGTAGTTGAAGGTAGTAGCTTTAAAATGAGCTATCACTTACTAAAAAATTTACACTGTACTTCGAGATCTGAGCTTTAGAAGTTCAGGAAAATGTGTGCCAGAAAACTCGTAACTGTCAACTAACTACACAGTCATGTGAAAACACTTAGAACTCAATGTACAAGAGGAATTGGACTGAATCCTTCTACACAAACATGTGTTGTATATTAGAGAAGATGTGTACAAAATGGCTTGACCTCCTTCTGTCCATAGCCAGAGAAATCTCTCTTACACTCAGGAGTTTCTCTACACCATCTCTCTCAGAAAAGACACAACTTTTCTCTACTCACTCAGATTACAAAATTGAGTTCTCACACACTGTCTATCAACTCAAATTAACTTATATATCTATCATTTACATACTCCTAGACTCAAACTCGTAATTTCTGAAGTTCTATGCTAAAGCTAGATTCTAATTTTGCACTAATTTACAATAGTGAAATTGTCCCTTCACTTAGGCTTAAATTTCTGAATGCTTTCCTTCACATCTTCTTTCCTTCATATGTATTGATGTATACATGTCTAATTAGTGAGTGAAGCTCCAACAGCTCCCCCTCAATCACTAATTAGCATGCTCTGACTTCTTCATGTAGTCTTCTTCTCTTTGATTCCTGCCATTTCCTTGAATCTACTTGTCTTCACTCCATCCAAGCTCTTTGTCATAATATCTGCAATCTGATCTTTTGTAGAAGTGTACACCACTTCTATCTCCTTCTCCATTACCTTTTCTCTGAGAAAATGATACTGTATTTCTATATGTTTGGTTCTTGCATGAAATACAGGATTTGCTGCAAGATATAAAGAACTCATGTTATCTCCATGTATGATGGGTATACCTTGATCAATACCCAAGCTTTTGAACAATGTCTACATCCATATGACTTCCTTAGCTGCTTCCACAAGTCCTTTGTACTCAGCTTCTGTTGATGATAGAGCCACTGTATGTTGCTTCTTTGAACACCAACTCACAAGTTTATCTCCAATGTATATCATGTAGCCATGAGTAGACCTTCTGTCATCTTGACTTCCTGCCCAATCTGAATCACTATAGGCTCTCAATCTTATATCTGATGTAAAAGGATAATACAATCCTTCTTTCAAAGTCCCTTTGATATATCTAAGGACTCTTTGACCTGCAATCCAATGTGGATCCTTTGGACAATGCATGAACTGAGAAAGAACACCCACTGCATAACTCAGATCAGGTCTTGTTAGTGTAGCATAAATCAAGCTTCCCACTAAAGATTGATACTTCCTCATATCATTAAACTCTGCACCATCATATCTACTAAGTTTATGATTGACCTCTAGTGGTGTTGATGCCTCTCTGCAATTCTCCATGTTAAACTTCTTTAGAAGGTTCAAAAGATACCTTTCTTGTGATACATATATGCCATGTTCTGCATAAGTGATTTCCATCCCAAGAAAATATGACAATTTCCCTAAATCACTTATCTTGAATTCCTTCTCAAGGAGTCTCTTCACCTCCTTGATTCCTTCATTTGAAGTACCTGTGATTATAATGTCATCTACATAAATACAAATGTAGATCATACCTTCATCTATTCTTTTGATAAGTAAACTTGCATCTGCCTTTGAACTTTGATATCCAAGGTCATTAAGATACTTCACAAGCCTATAATTCCAAGCTCTTGGAGCTTGCTTTAACCCATAAAGTGCTCTTCTCAACTTGCAAACATAATTTGGAAACCTGCAATCTGCAAACCCTTGAGGTTGCTCCATGTATACCTCATCTGATATATATCCATTCAAAAATGCATTCTTTATATCCAATTGACTCAATGTCCATCCTTTTGATGCTGCAATGGCAATGATTGTCCTTATAGTTGACATCTTTGCTACAGGACTGAATGTCTCATCATAATCTATGCCATAGGTTTGGGCATAGCCTTTCACCACCAATCTGGCTTTGTATCTGGCTATACTTCCATCTGCAAGCTTCTTCACTTTATAAACCCATTTATTTCCAATAACCTTCTTACCATTGGGTTTTGGAACAAGTTCCCAAGTTTTGTTTTCTTCAAGTGCATCAAACTCTTCCTTCATTGCTTCTTCCCATTGTCTTTTACCTTTTGCTTCATCATAGCTTTGAGGTTCTTCATCTTCTTTAACCATATAAGCATAATTCTTCTGAGTCAAATAAGAAGTATCATAAGAATACCTTGTAGGTTGCTTCTTCATTCTAGTTGATCTTCTTGGTTCACATTCTTCATATATATCTGGATGTACTTCTTCATCAAACCTTGGTGCATCTTCATTTCTTCTGTATGATCCAATTCTGGATGTGCTTGCTTGCATATGTTCTTCATCTCCATCTACCTGCATATGTGACTTACCTCTTTCACTTCTTCTTATCTCCTCTTCAAATGTTTCAAGATTACAATCTTTATCTGCATACCAACTCTTCTGTTCATCAAAGGTCACATCTCTAGAAACAATGAAATGTGTAGTTAAAGGATTCCATAACCTATAACCCATTTGTTTCTCATCATAACCAATGAACACATATTTTTCTGCCTTTGGTTCAAGTTTATGTCTTAGCTGTGATGGCACATAAGCATAGGCAATTGACCCAAACACTTTACAATGATCAAGTGTTGGTTTCTTCCCCCACCAAGCTTCATAGGGGGTCATACCATTCAAAGCTCCACATGGTAACCTATTCACAAGGTATGTAGCTGTATTTACAGCCTCAGCCCAAAGATAATTAGGGCAATTCTTCTCTTTTAACATTGCTCTTGCAAACTCAACCAATGTTCTATTTCTCCTTTCTGCAACCCCATTGTGTTGAGGTGTATACCTGCAAGTTATCTCTCTCTTGATACCTGCATTCCAAAGATAGTCATTAAACTCTTGGGAGAAGTACTCTCCCCCTCCATCAGACCTTAGTCTCTTGAGTTTTTGACCTGTGACTCTTTCTGCATAAGCATGGAAATGTTTGAAAGCTCCAAATACTTCTGATCTTTCTTTTAGAACATAAAGAGTTATCCACCTTGTAGCATCATCAATAAAAAGAACATAATACCTAGATCCATTAATTGATCCTTCTTTTGTTGGTCCCCATACATCTGTATGTATGAGTTCAAGCAAACCATCATGCTTGAAACCTTTCTTCTGAAATGGGAGTCTATGTGCCTTTCCCAATTGACAAGCTTCACACTTGTAAATCATATGTTGGCCTTTCACATTTGGTAGTCCTATTACAGATTGATTCTCCACCATGTTTTTGATTCCTCTTCATTGAAGTGTCCCAATCTCTTATGCCAGAGATCTAGCTCTGTAAGTACTTCATCACCATGTGTGATCAATGCTTGACCAACATTTCCTTGCACTTTGAGAGTAAAAAGTCTACCTTCCTTCTTACCACAAACAATCTGATTGTATCCATCATCTGGATCTTCAACAAATACCCCTTCATTTGTAAATCTGACTTGAAATCCTTTTTCCACTATTTGTCCCACACTAATCAGGTTCTTTGGTATTGTTGGAACATACAAAACATTTGTTAATAAATCAGCTCCACTTCTACACTTCACTTTTCCAACTGAATGCACATTATGTTTTGTATTGTCTCCTGTTTGTACTGTATGACTTGAAATACCTTCTTCCAATTCTGATAACAATTCTATATTACCTGATAAATGATTTGAACAACCAGAATCAATATAGAATACCTTTAGATCCTCCTTCTCTGATGAACTTACTGAATTCATCATCAATGTTGTATGGTTGTCATTCTGTGTGTCATTTGCATAATTGTAGTATGTGGTGTTGTAAGACTGATTCTGATTCCAATGTCTTCCACCACCTCTACCAAAAATTCCTCTTGAATTCTGTCTTCCTCTTTGAAATTGATTCTGAAAACTTCCACCTCTTCCTCTGCCATTATTGTTTTGATTTTGGCTTGATCCTTGTTGATTATGCCAACAATCATATGCTAGATGATTGCTCAATCCACAAATCCAACATGTCTTCTTGTTATTGTTCTGATTTCCTCTACCTCTTCCATTTCCTCGACCTTTACCTCTTCCAATACCTCTTCCTCTTGCATAATTTGCTTGAGTAGTAACCTCTTCTTCATCCTTTGCTTTTCCTTTCTCACCTTTCTTCTTGTTCTTTGCATACATAGCAGAACTATATCCTTTATCTCCATCTGACTTCAAGTCTTGCTCGAATGTGAGCATCAATCCAAGTAACTGATTCAATTCTGGCACATAATGATTTAATGAGAGTTCTGTTGAAAGTACAAAAGGCTTCCACCTTTCATCACCTCTTAATCCTGCAAGCAATTGTGCTATCAACCTATGATCTTCAATATCCTCATCAATAGATCCAAGGCTATCTGCCAAGTCCTTCATCTTAGTGACATAATCACTAATGCTTTGACTCTGCTTTTTCTTGAATGTAGTGAACTCTGACCATAAGCTAGCCTTCCTAGCTTTAGTAGTGTTTTGGAAGTGATCCTCTAAAGCATTCCAAATGTCTTCAACTGTTTCTAAACCTCTGATATGTGGTAATAAATGATCTGTAATAGTATTGTATATGTAAGCCCTTGCACTTGCATCTCTCTTCTGCCATAGCTTCAAAGCTTCTAGCTCTTCCCTTCTTGGATGACTCTCATCTTCAAATTTAGGCTTTTCTTCTTCACCTGTCACATATACCATTAGGTCCTTACTCATAAGTAAGGCTTCCATCCTCATTACCCAAGCAGGATAATTATCTCTATCCAATTTATCAATGGACACATGATCTGCCATAGTCTTCTTGCTTCTGCTTCAACCTGTGAGTATAAAGTTAAAGAATGGTACCTATTGTAGATCTTTACCCTTGGAAGTAACTTCGAAGTAACCTTCTGATGTCCTTTGTTGTTGAGCACCTCAGCTTTCTCCTTCTTTAACAAAGAGCTCTTCAATTCCTCTTGTATCTGCTCCTCCTTTACTCTCGAGGACCTTTTCTGCTCTGATACCACTTGTTGGTGTGTGAAACACCACAAGAACTAAACTAATCTGGTATTAGAAGACCTCCATAACCATCATTAGCTTAGCAACACTCAGAAATTAAATCTTTGTCTCTGAATTTAGTGAAAATCAAAATTTCACTTCACAGAAATCTGCGCCTTTTCTTCAAGCCTTCAATTTGACCTGTATAAGCTTGATCTTTGCAAATTCTTTTGATCAATTGCTAAAGAAAGTTCTTGCTGATGTTTAGCAACATAAACTAAGCAAAACTTTCAAATACTAACTTCAAAATCTTCTGATTTTGCTCCAAACTTTTCACTATGTCTGAAACTGAAAAATTAACTTCATTGATTTGACATACCTCCACTGTTAAGCTGATTTCTCTGAGTGTGCGTCCCGTTTCTTAAAGATCTTTTGATCAAATGTAGTTGAAGGTAGTAGCTTTAAAATGAGCTATCACTTACTAAAAACTTTACACTGTACTTCGAGATCTGAGCTTTAGAAGTTTAGGAAAATGTGCGCCAGAAAACTCGTAACTGTCAACTAACTACACAGTCATGTGAAAACACTTAGAACTCAATGTACAAGAGGAATTGGATTGAATCCTTCTACACAAACATGTGTTGTATATTAGAGAAGATGTGTACAAAATGGCTTGACCTCCTTCTGTCCATAGCCAGAGAAATCTCTCTTACACTCAAGAGTTTCTCTACACCATCTCTCTCAGAAAAGACACGACTTTTCTCTACTCACTCAGATTACAAAATTGAGTTCTCACACACTGTCTATCAACTCAAATTAACTTATATATCTATCATTTACATACTCCTAGACTCAAACTCGTAATTTCTGAAGTTCTATGCTAAAGCTAGATTCTAATTTTGCACTAATTTACAATAGTGAAATTGTCCCTTCACTTAGGCTTAAATTTCTGAATGCTTTCCTTCACATCTTCTTTCCTTCATATGTATTGATGTATACATGTCTAATTAGTGAGTGAAGCTCCAACAATTCGCGTAATAGGGCAACTAATTCTTCTTCTTTTTCCTTCGTCAAATCATGCCCTATGTAGGTACATTTTTCTTCTTCTCCTTCTGTGGCCACTATTATTTTTTTTGTTTTCTCGCGATTATCATATACTTCTCCATCATTAGCTTTTCTGTTAGGCATTCGTACCATGATTCGTCTATCTTCTATCTCGTATTTCTTGAAGTTCTCTGGTACCTCAAACAAAGATTCTTCTTTTTCTGACATGGTTTCTTTCTTTTTTCTTTTCTTTCCTTCACCCTTAGTAGTCACTTCTGTGGCTAACCTCACCTCATTCGTTATTTCCTCGTGTCTCTGAGGGTGAGTCTCTACCTCGTAGAAATATTCTTCTTCTGATGCAAAGGGAGAGTCCATAATGATGGATTCTAAATCAAAATCGTTCGCGTCGTTGAATGCATCAGTGTTAGGTTCATTGCTAGGTTCACATTCTTCTAAAATTGATTCACACATGATTGGCTCTATCGTGAACACTGAAATGTCATAGCTATCTTCGTCGCAATGGGGTGTCCATTGTTCTTCATTGATGGCTACGTCCATGGTTGCTAGGATCTCTGCCCAACCATGGGGTTCAAACTCCTCATCTGGAAACACTACAGGTGCGTAAGCTCGGTCTTGAAGAGTTCTTGGATGTTGTTCTGCACCTAAGGTTCTGGCTTCTAATCGTTCCTCCTCTTGTTTTGCTACTTTACACATCCATAAGTGAGTGTCCTCGTGCAACCATGAGGGATCTGACTCTAATGAGTGCACGGATTCCGTTTCTACTTGAGTTTTATGGATAGTATTCCACTGTAACGGGGGTACATCTCTATGGGAATAGTCCTTAAGATTGACTTTAGTAGTCACTCCTAAATGTTGCAAGCACAAAGAATTAGTTCCCCAATCTTGTACAATTTGCAACTGACGCATGAATGGTCGTCCTAAAATCATCTCGTAAGCATGATTTTTCGCAAAGTCACAAATGGCGAAAGTATGCTAGAACTCCACACCACAAGTGGTGAGAGATATGCCTTCTAGTAAGCCTAATGGTTTTTCTATATGTCCGTCAGCCATTTGCAGCTTCATCCTGGTAGGTCTTAATGCTGGCTTACCCCAACGCTTCCATAAAGCGGTGGTAGCTATGGCTACTCCTGCTCCTGAATCTAAGATGGCTTTCGTGGTGTAGCCTTGATGGGTTATTGGAAGATAAGTGTTACCTTCCTCTCCTTCGCTTACATCTCCGATCTTTTCGACGGGTATCTCGGGTACCTTCGTTTGTGATCCTACTTGTGAGGGAGTAGTAGCAAGCTCTGGAAATTGATTTGCTACATGTTTCCACAGTTCTGGTTTTGTCTTCAACAACTCCTCTAGAGTGAGGTGACATTGGACTTTAGTATTCTTGATCACTTCTGTGTTTCTAGGTATCACTGATTCTTCATTCCTCACTATTATCGTGGGTGCTCTCATACTAATAGACTTAGCTTCCCAAGGTCCTGTGAACTGAGGTAATTCTTGTAAAGAATTGGATTCAAATCCTGTATGTTCACTCAGTTGTTCGTCCTCTACATCATCGTAGATCGAGGGGATGTCTTGGGGAAATTGCTCTTGCAAGTCGTCTATTTCTTGAATAGGAGGATGAGTTCCTTGTTCTTTTCTCCATTTCTCTTCTTGGATTTCTCTTAGAAATTCATGTGAGTACCTATGTATGGAAGACAAATTGTCTTGACTTTCTGTATCGGGTACTTGAGACAGGGATGGTGCATTCCTTTCCGATGTCTCTGAGGTGATAGGGTTCCTATGCTGATCCTTTTTCTCTTTGCTATCGATCAAGTGTTCTAGCCTCTCCATTAGTCCTTGAAAGTGCAGTTCTGGTTTTGTCATGTTATTCCAATTTAAGTATCTAGAGGCTTCGAACAAAGCTTGTGCTAGCTCTACCATCTTCATGCAAAGCTTAGTCCTTTCTATTTCTAAGTCTGCTCTCGGATAGTTTTTACTTATTTCAGTTATTTGGGGTCCTTCGTTTATCCTAGCTTGATACGCGCGAAACATCATGTCTAGGTTTTCCGGTATGGGTTCCGCTAAAACTGATCCTGATTTTTCAGCTAGGTTCTCTTGATTCATTTCTTGGGAAGTCAATTCTTGGATTTTGGCTCTAGATTCCTTGAGACTTCCTTCCAATTCTGTTATTCTTTTACTCCATTTTCTCTTAATTCTTTCTCTAGAGTTTTTCCAGGAGTTTGTCTTTTTACTGCTAGATTCTCCAGCTTCACTAGTTCCGGCTACTTTCTCTTGATTAACCTGTTGGTTTTGTAAGAGCGCCTGGGCTCTTGTTATAGCTTGAATAGGCACGTATGTAGGGTTGGATCCATCTGCATTGTTTACAATACCTATCACGTTGATTGGTGTCACATTTGAAGCGTTCGCTAGGTTCTTAGGACAATCTTTGATTATGTGCTCTTTGCCACAATCGGCACAAAAGCCTTGTACATTGTAATACTGTGATTGTCCCGCTATCGGAGGATGTGGACAATCCTTTATGAAGTGGTCTCCTTGGCACCTAAAGCATGGTCCTCTAGGGCCCTGTGGTCTCTGTTGTCTCAATTGGGGCCGCGGATTCGGATTTGTATACATCACATTGGCATAGTCAGGCTCCCAACTAGGTTCCACTGGTGGACTATCATAATGATATGTTTCCACGTGTTCTGGTGACTCTGTATAGTACGCGGGTGGGCTATCTACATGCGTAGAGTCAAAACTGTTTGAGTTTGGGTCACTCTCTGTGATAAGGGGTGAAACGGGAACTAAAGCCCTATTGAGATTCTCTTCTGCAGCAGCGTATTTCGCTGAGATGACATTAGCTGGTGGGGGTGGCTGCTGAGCTAAGACTGGCTGAGGCCTCTGTTGAGCCTGATATGGGTAATTCTGAGGAGGCCTATAATAATGAGGCTGAGTATTGTATTGGCCTTGATATCTACCTGGCTGCTGGTATGCTTGCGGGTAGTTCTGTCTTACTGCCTGTTTGTTATATGGGCAGTCCTGAGCCGTATGATTCGTATACCTTCTCTCAATAGTACAGTATTGGCCACTAGGGTTGGCTTGCGGTTGTGGTGCGTTGGGACACACATTTGCCAAATGATTTCCACCGCAGGTGTAACAACGTACGTTAGTAGTTACCCTAGGCGTCTGTTTACTAGAAACTCCTAGTTTTTGGGCCACTTTCTCTGCTAGGTCTTCTATTGAGCTAGACAATTTTATGGATGCTAGAGAGGAACAATCTGAATCTTTGTATACTTTGGAGAGCTCCAGCTCGTCTCCTAAGTTATCTTCAATGTCTATACAGATTCTCACGCACTGCTCTAGCGTTCTGGGTTCCTTCAAGTACACATAGGAGCGTAGTTTAGAGCTCAGCAGGCCATCCAGAAATAATGATACTTGCTTGGCCTGGGAGGGTAACTCTTCCATTGGGAATCTTTCAACATATTGTCTAAACCTACGTCCTGCCAGTCTAACTGTTTCCTGAGGAGTCTGTTTGAAACTATGAATCAAAGAAGACGTGTCATGTTTGATCCCACTTTTAGAAAATTCAGTGATGAATGACTCTAAGAAGTGATGGATATCTCTAAATTGCCTTTGTTGCACTGGTTGGAACCAAGTTAAAGCAGTATTCTTTAACGTTAGTCCAAAAGCATTATACTGCGTGAACTGTCTTCAACTTGTTCTGCCCTTAGTACTTGCTTAAACTCCGCAACGTGGTCATAGGGATCTCTAGTCCCGTCAAAGTAATTCTTCATTGATTTTACTAATTGAGTGGGTCTTAATGTTCTTGTGTGGTCACGTGGTCTAGGTAGAGGAAAATCATCTCTACCACCTGGGATTCCTTGTCTATCCACTCTATTAGTGTCTGTGGTTGTTCTATCTCTCCCTAAGGGGTGAATGAAACTTACATCCGGCTTTTCTTTATTTTTCTCTCTTTGGTTACCATGGGCTGAGGATGTTCCTGCCCCTTGTTGATTCGTATTCGTGTTCGTCTTAGATGGAGGGAATACCAATTCACCTCTCCATGTGTACAGGTTTCTCGTGTAGTCCGACACCATATATATTCTTTCTGAAGTTTCATCCAGATATACAACCTTTCCAGGTGTATCCGGGTCCTTGAACTCGTAGACTATGATGGAGCCCATCTCACTAGGTTGTTCACTTCTGTATCTCCAAAAGGCTTCATCAGTTTCTTTATTGACAAAGAGCTCTATGCTCCTGTTATCCTGAGGGGTCCTTTCTGGAACTAGTACTCATGTCAGTACAGATTTTCCTCTAGGTGTTCTCGGTTCTCCTAATGGTTCTTTTCCTTGGGATTTTGCTTCCGTCTCGAATTGAATTACGCCAAACTCATTGGTATTGTTTGGCTGTGTACTTAAGATGTACATCGTTCCTTCCTTGTCTATGTACGCGTCTCTCTCGAATTTCACCACTAGATGTTCCAATCCAATGGGTTGATCAGGGTTATGCATTTGCACTACTTGTCTTCTCAAACCATCTTCATAGATGCGAGCACCTAATCGGTTGGTTCGCAGAAACTCCAACTGAGTTCTATAGGGTCCTTCAGGTCTTTCTAAGTATGCTACATTTGACCCTCCTTCTGGTCTTTCTGTGCTAAATGCCATTTTTGATTCACTTGATTCTGAGCTCAACTCGTAGGGGTAGTTGCTATTCAATTGTTGAGCCCACGATCGAGCAGTAGTCCTTACACTTGCTTCCGAAGATCTAAGGCTTCGTCGGTCTGACTTACCTATATGTTTGCCTGATCTAAGGTTCATGAATTTACTTTTCTACTCTTCTGATCGTCAACGGTCCTTTGTTAGTAATTTCTTGTTTCTTTTTAACTGTCTTTAGGCTCTTGTCTTAATGTATGCGTCAGGAATTCGACTTTTCGTTATGTTTTGAGTTTTCGTTCCGTCAGACTTTAAGTTCTTTCCTTTAGGTTTTCGTCACACACCTTTACTTTATGTCTTAGACTTGATAAATTTAATTCTCTTGAACTTGAGGCGTTCCTATCGTCGTTAATCCACAACTATCGTTTAGCCTAAGCTAAGAATTGACTCAGGGGGTTGAGTAATCTTCCAACCTCGAATCGGCTCTGATGGTTGCTCTGATGCCCAAGAAGCCGCACTTCCCAAGCTCACTGCCCTTCACTGCCTTGCTTTGCTTGCCCTTGATTGCCTTTGCTAGACCTGGAAAAATCCAATGTTAGACCAATTCACAAATGATGATCAAGCACTTGAGTATATACACCCTTAATGTCCCTTGTTTTCCTTTGCCCAAAGTTTAGTGATTGCCCCCTGGCTTTCTAGTCTCAACTATGGTGAACCTCAAATTAGCTTATCTAAAAATAGACGTATCTTTTATAAGAAAAACAGTTGAGGTCACGTAGTACTCGTCACGAGCTTTCTAACGAGCTAACAAGCTCAAAAAACGGACTTCGGATGAAAAAGTTATGAGCGTTCAGGCCCTGGGGGGTGAAAACTGACAAACAGGTTTCTCTTCAAATATGAGCTAAGGGGACTCCTATGAGTGCAATGGACCAAAAATTTGTAGAAAATAGCCCCAAACTTAGCCAAAAAATCAAACCCTAAAAAATCCGTTTGGGGTGGACAATCGCGATGGTCTGGGATGATCGCGATGGTCTGGGACCGTCGCGATGGTCCGATGGAGCGAGCTGTCGCGATGGCGTGGAGGTGCACAATCGCGATGGTCCAAATGCGAGCAATCGCGATGGCGTATAGGTGAACGATCGCGATGGTCCGATTGCGTGAACAATCGCGATGGCATCAGTCAACGGTCAACGCACACAATCACGATGGTCCAAGGTGAACCGTCGCGATGGTCCGCGATGCGATGGCTTGAGCCAATCGCGATGGTCCAAGTGCGATGGCGTGAGCCTATCGCGAGGGTCTAACTTTTGAGTTGTCGCGATGGTGTAGGGGTGTCGTCGCGATGGCGTGATGTGCGAGCCGTCGCGATGGTCTAGCTTGCCACGTGGCAGCGTCGACGCGATGGCGTGAGCCAATCGTGATGGTGTGGGGTCAACCGAACAGTCGCGATGGTCCGCGAACCGTCGCGATGGTCCAAGTGAACCGTCGCGATGGCGTGAGACCGTCGCGATGGTCCGGCCGAGCCGTCGCGATGGTGTGAGCCTATCGCGATGGTGTGACACAATCGCGATGGTCTGAGCCAATCGCGATGGTCCACCAAACTGATTATTTTCAAGATGCGTCTGTGGATTCGTATGTGCGCAAGTGTCGCCTACACGGTGGTGAACTCGCTTACCTCAAACTCCGAAGTTGGCAGACCGTCGCGATGGTCTGACACACACGGAATTTTTTGACAGAAAGTGATTTTCTTACCTTTAGGCAGCCTTCCTGATGCTCTGAAGCTCTCTACCTGCAAGAAAACTCAAGAAAACACAAGTACACACAAGCACATATGCTCTCTCTCACTCTCTCGCATGCACAAATGAGGGGAAATGAGGCGAATGGGTGGATATGGTGATTTTTCTGATTTTTTTGGAGTTGGAGATGATGATGCGGTGATGAAGGTGGAGTGTGGGGGAGGTGAAAAACACTAAAAACTAAGTAAAAACAACAACAAAAACTGAAAATTTTACCTTCCAACGTCACTTCTTGCTATACTCTTACCATCACACATTCGTCCTAGACTCGATCCCCGGCAACGGCGCCAAATTTGGTGTTGCTCTAGCACAATGGTAAGTACCACGTTAAGAAGCTTCACCTCCTTAATTGTCAATCCGAGGGAGAGGTAGGAGTGATATGAAGATCGTGAATGTGAGATGAAGTGAGAGTGAAGGTGAGAAGCACAAAGATGCACACACACATACACACACACAAAGAAGAGACAAGCAAGACACAATGGAAGGCGATAAATTACTCTATTGCTCAAGAACACTATTACAAGCTCAAACTAGCTCTAAGCTCACACTAGCCAAAACTAAGGACCCTCAAAAATGAGCTCTCTAGCTCTTTTTATAGTTTCTAGACTAGTTTTGACCGGTTTCACATCTAGTGACTGGCATAGTTAAAAAATAGGTCCTAGAGGCTATTTCGAAGGGTAAACGATGTCTAAAAATAACGAAAATTGGTATGAGCGTTCTACCTAAGCTCCTCAAGCTCGAGGACTCCTCGGCTTGCACAAAATGGAGCTATGGATTACAAAATGGAGTTTTTTCTATATTACATATGTTACAAGAGTGATGAAGATCACTGTTGGAGTTTTGAAGAGGTAATAAAAACATAATTTGTTTGGAAAAATTAGTCTGACTGGCTCCCTGCTCCGTCTTTACATGCTTCCTCGTCGTCTGCGCCTCTGACTGCTTCCAACATCCTTATAGTTGACATCTTAGCTACAGGACTGAATGTCTCATCATAATCTATGCCATAGGTTTGGGCATAGCCTTTCACCACCAGTCTAGCTTTGTATCTGGCTATACTTCCATCTGCAAGCTTCTTCACTTTATAAACCCATTTATTTCCAATTACTTTCTTACCATTTGGTTTAAGAACAAGTTCCCATGTCTTGTTCTCCTCCAGTGCATTGAACTCTTCCTTCATTGCTTCTTCCCATTGTTTCTTACCTTTAGCTTCATCATAGTTCTGAGGTTCTTCATCATCTTTGACCATATATGCATAGTTCTTCTGAGTTATGTAAGAAGTATCATAAGAATACCTTTCTGGTTGTCTTCTAGTCCTGCCTGACCTTCTTGGTTCACATTCTTCATAAGTATCCGGATACACCTCTTCATCAAATATAGGAGCTTCTTCATTCCTTCTTGTTAATCCACTTCTGGATGTACTTGCTTGCATATAGTCTTCATCTCTATTTACCTGCACAATTGATTTTCCTTTCTCACATCTTCTTACCTCTTCTTCAAATTCTTGAGCTGTATGACTTTGATCTACATACCAACTTTTCTGTTCATCAAATGTAACATCTCTAGAACCAATAAATTGTTTGCTTAGAGGATTCCACAACCTGTAACCCATCTGCTTTTCCTCATAACCAATGAACACATATTTTTCTGCCTTTGGTTCAAGTTTATGTCTAAGTTGTGATGGCACATAAGCATATGCAATTGATCCAAACACTCTACAATGATCTAGTGTTGGTTTCTTATCCCACCAAGCTTCATACGGAGTCATTCCATTTAGAGCTGCACAAGGTAATCTATTCACAAGATATGTACCTGTATTAACAGCCTCAGCCCAAAGATAATTTGGACAATTCTTCTCCTTTAGCATAGCTCTAGCAAACTCAACCACAGTCCTGTTCCTTCTTTCTACTACACCATTTTGTTGTGGTGTATACCTGCAAGTTATTTCTCTCTTAATACCTGCATTCCAAAGATAATCATTGAACTCTTGGGAGAAGTATTCTCCCCCTCCATCAGACCTCAGTCTTTTAAGCTTTTGACCTGTGACTCTCTCTGCATATGCATGAAAATGCTTGAAGGCTCCAAACACTTCTGATCTTTCCTTCAAAACATATAATGTTATCCATCTTGTAGCATCATCAATGAAAAGAACATAATACCTTGAGCCACTGATAGATCCTTCTTTTGTTGGTCCCCATACATCTGTATGAATGAGCTCAAGTACTCCATCATGTTTGAATCCTTTCTTTTGAAATGGTAACCTGTGTGCTTTTCCCATTTGACATGCTTCACATTTATAAACCATATGTTGACTTTTCACATTTGGTAATCCTAGTACAGACTGATTAGCAACCATAGCTTTAATTCCTCTTTCATTAAAGTGACCTAATCTCTTATGCCAGAGATCAAGTTCTGTAATCACTCCTTCACCATGTGTGAGCAAAGCTTGACCAATGTTCCCTTGTAATCTTAAAGTAAAGAGTCTACCTTCTTTCTTACCAGAGACAATCTGATTATATCCGTTCTCTGGATCTTCAACAAATACTCCTTCATTTGTAAGCCTGACTTGAAAACCTTTTTCAACTATCTGTCCCACACTAATCAAGTTTTTAGGTATTGTAGGAACATACAAAACATTGGTTAGCAAATCTGCTCCATTCTTGCATTTCACTTTTCCAATTGAATGTGCACTATGTCTTGTATTATCACCTGTTTGAACACTATGGCTAGAAATGCCTTTTTCCAATTCTGACATCAATTCTATGTTTCTTGACAAATGATTAGAACATCCAGAGTCAATGTAAAATACCTTTAGATCTTCTTTATCTGATGTGCTGATTGAATTCATCATCAATGATGTATGACTTTCATTCTGTGTCTCATTTGCATAATTGTAGTAGGTGGTGTTGTAGGATTGATTTTGTCCCCAACTTCTTCCTCCACCTCTACCATAGCCTCCTCTTTGACTTTGTCTACCTCTCTGAAAATTACTTTGATACCTTCCACCTCGACCTCTGCTATTGTTGTTTTGATTCTGGTTTGATCCTTGTTGATTGTGCCAACAGTCATGAGCCAAATGATTACTCAATCCACAGATCCAGCAAGCCTTCTTATTATTATTTTGATTACCTCTTCCTCTTCCAAAACCTCTTGGTCTTCCTTTGCCAGTGCCTTTACCTCTTGCATAATAAACTTGAGAAGTTGACTCTTCTTCATCCTTTGCTTTACCTTTATCTCCTTTCTTCTTGTTTTTCATGTACATTGCAGAACTTTGTCCTTTATCTCCATCTCCCTTCAAGTCTTGCTCATATGTGAGCATCAAACCAAGCAACTGGTTCAAATCTGGAACATAATGATTTAACCAAAGTTTTGTTGATAAGACAAAAGGTTTCCACCTTTCATCCCCTCTCAGACCTGCAAGTAGTTGAGCAATCAATCTGTGATCTTCAACATCTTCATCTATGGATCCAAGACTATCTGCTAGATCCTTCATCTTAGTGACATAATCACTAATACTTTGACTTGGCTTCTTCTTGAATGTTGTAAACTCTGACCATAGACTTGCTTTCCTTGCTTTGGTAGTACTTTGGAAATGATATTCCAATGCATTCCATATATCTTCAGATGATTCCAATCCTCTGACGTGTGGTAGCAAATGATCTGAGATTGTATTATAGATGTAAGCTTTTCCACTTGCATCTTCTTTTGCCAATGGTTTAAAGCATCAAGTTCCTCTTTCTTTGGTCGGCTTTCATCTTCAAATACTGGCTTCTCTTCTTCAGCTGTTACATATACCATGAGATCCTTACTCATAAGTAAGGCTTCCATTCTCATAACCCATGCCGGGTAATTATCTCTGTCTAGTTTGTCAACAGAGATATGATCTGCCATACTCCTTTCCTTCTGCTTCAATCTGTGAGCTTAAAAGATAAAGGATAATACCTTTTGAAGTTCTTTGTGTATGAAGATACTTTTGAAATAAACTTTTGATGCTTTGTGTCTTCAAATGCTTCACCTTTCAAACTTTAATGGAAAACTTTTCAAAACTTCTCGTACATTTGCCGCCTTCCGCTCTTTAGGACCTTTCTGCTCTGATACCACTTGTTGATGTATGAAACACCACAAGAAATGAATTAATGTGACACTAGAACACCTCTATGGTCACCATTAACTCATTGCCACTCCAAACTTTGAGAAATGATAGTCTAAAGTGAGAACTTTGCTTCTACAAAAATTCATAGTCACTGAAATGACATACCTTCAGTATTTTGCTCATTTCTCTTAGCTCAAATATTAATTCTACATGATCTTTAAGTGGATGAAACCAGAAGAGTAGAGCTTTCCAAAAAGCTATCATATGCTTGAAAGGGATCTCTAGAACTCAAGTTATGGCCTTCACAAGATGACTATGTATAACTGCCGAAATTGGAAATTCTTCCTGTTATAGTAAAAAGCACCTGTCTAAAAATAGAATTTTATGCCTAGCATTGACTTGCAATGAGAATTCGATGCCAGGCATCGACTTGGGGTGTTTTTAGCCACTTTTCAGTAGGGATTCGATGCCAGGCATCACCTTCCCGCATAAAACCTCAAGCTTTCAGATGCCAAAAAGATATATGATTTCATGCACACTTCAAACATCACTTATCAACTGGAATTCGATGCCAGGCATTGAGTTGCTTCAACAAAGTCATGAATTGCAAACACTTCAGCATTGAGTGAAACAGATAAATGAAAATATGACTTATCAACTGAGATTCGATGCCAGGCATCGACTTGCTTGGAAAACTTGATCTTTTGAACTCATCACACAGTAGGTAATCATGGAGATGATGGAAAGAGTCTCATACACAGAACTTTACTTAGTTCTTCTCATTACTATGAAAAACTCAGAAGTTTTACAGGTGTTTTCTCACTCAGAGAAGCCCAACTATACTCAGTCATATAAAATGAGTACTAACTCACTTTCTCATTGTCTTCCCCTCTTCGCGACAGTTGATACAAACTAACTTATATAGATTTTCTTATTCTCGTGATTTTTAAAAAACTTATAGAACTAAAGTGAACTAACTTTACAAATATAATACACTTGTGAATTTGTCCCTTCACATAGGCATGTGGTTTTCTTCCTAAGATTTGACCTTCAAATATATGTCCAATTAGTGATTGTTTCTCCAACAATTAGTAGCCACCTTATGTGCCTCCGATTCTGTTAATGCGTGCATCTGGCCATTATGTCTGTATACTTCCAACACTGTGTGATGATTATGTTTCTTTCTGCATGCTCATTTAGTGTTTCAACTTAATCCCGTTCTCCACACAATAAGTCTGATCCATGGATCAAGTCAACCTCTAGTAGGTAATCATCTTAAGGTATCAAATCCCCTCTCAAGACTCGATTCACTACTGATTCACCTTAGGGTGTAATCAATAACTCTTCAATGTTCAGACTTCCCAAGTTTCTTTGTCCTTCCAATCCTCCTCTCTCATTGATCCGATCTGGGTATTCTGCCACCATGTAGATATGACCTAACTTTTCCATGTACACTCCTCCTTCGTACTTGACTACAGGTATGGGCACTATTGCTGAATCAGTGGAATTCACCATCCTGGCTACTGATCTATTTAAGCCATCCAGGTAGATGGGGATCTCCTGGGAATTAGTGGACACATATTGCAGAGAGGTATGGTATTCCCCCTCTACTGTGGGCATGAAGTTTCCCCTAGGGACAGAACCTTGCATGTCTTCTGAAGCCATTGGTATCTCTTCCTCTGAGTCACTAGAGGTGTCAGTATAGATAGAGTGATGACTTGCCTGAGTTGCACTTCCACCAACGAAATAACACTCCGTCGGCTACTTAGCACCCATCCTGATCTCAAGTTCATCCACCCTCCTGGGGCTATCTTGGTTCTACACTATCCCACAAATGGCTCCTCAATTACCTCTAAATTTGCCCTCAAATGGATTTAAATGTTCTGGGTGATACCACTTTAGTGATACTACTATGGACAATACCACTCTAGATGATATGATACCACAGATGAAGGTGATACGATACCGACTACTGAATGTGATACGATACTTCTGCATGTGATGATATGATACTATGATAGCAGATGATAGGATATCAAAACCCTCGTGATACGATACCACTCTTTGCATGATACGATACTAATGCTCTGCACAATATGATACCGAAATTTCCCATGATACGATACTAGATGGGTCAGGCGATACGATACCACCTGCGTACACAATACGATACTTGTGTGTTGCATGACACGATACCAACAAATCTCGCGATACGATACTAGTGCCAGTGACGATTCG
Organism: Ceratopteris richardii; assembly: GCA_020310875.1. Classification (NCBI taxonomy): domain Eukaryota; kingdom Viridiplantae; phylum Streptophyta; class Polypodiopsida; order Polypodiales; family Pteridaceae; genus Ceratopteris; species Ceratopteris richardii. The sequence goes on from CM035417.1 coordinate 54,348, forward strand.
ATACCAAAACTTTGCACGATACGATACTGGATCTTTGGCCAATGCGATACTAGTATTTCAGATGATACAATACGACAATTTCTCACGTTATGATACCATGAAGTTCAAATGATAAAATACCAGGTACGCGATACGATACCAATAATGTGCACAATGTGATTCCGCTTGATCGACAATATGATACCGTGATCGAGATGATATGATACCAAGTGGACCGCGATATGATACCACTGGCTGATCTTGATCGCGATACCAACTTGATGATACAATACCAAAAATGGTATCGAGATACCTCAAGTGGTATGCAACGATACAATACTAGGCGAGTATCATGATACTAGGGAATTTTGGTATCACGATACCAAAACTCGACCGACCGTGATACTTCATCCAAAATCGCTCAAATCACAAAATTTTTTGCACAAGTATCTTTAATTCTCACCCCTCCTCACTCTTGACCCTCTGTCTCACTCAAAGATCCTTCAACAACTCTCTATTGCACCCTAGGACACTGGAAACATCTCTAAGCACATGCAAATGTGTTTCTAAAGTAGTTTTGGTATTGAAATCTTGTTGTAGCTTACCTTCATGGATGCCTTGCTCAAGATATGAGCTCATAAGGTAGCTTTTTGGCTTGTAGGGTGCGATACCACACTAGTGATACTGGTCGTTGTCTGCACACGATACCGGTTCCAGTGCTTGTGTGAAATGAATTTTTTTTTTTTGGTTTTTATAGTTTGTGGTGCCTGAAGCCTACTCTACACTAATTTTGGCAATTTTTTGAGATTTTTCTTTGTGATTACAACTTCCTCCTACTCCATTCCTCTCTTTAACCTAACCCTAACTCTTCCTTCTCCTCCTCATTCCTAACCCTAACCCTAAAAACTCATCACACACACCTCAGGGATGTGAAGTAAGAAGTGTTGAATTGTCTGACTACTTGCCACTAAACGAATTAACCTCTACAAGTATGATTCCTTCATTCCAAAGCTATAACCATCACGAACTCACCTTGGTTGAGTTTTCTTCCTAGCAACGATGCCAAAAACGTGTGTATCTAAGTCACGAAGTCTTAGGGACTTGTGTCAAAGAGACTAAATCTTATTTGCCCCACAAGTGCGTATAGTGGTGGATTGACACACGTTTAATTATAAATCCAAAGAACCACATGAACAAAGTGTATGAGGATGTGTGCACACGTGATGGAAAGTGAAGTGGCTCAGCTACAATGCATATGAAAAGACTAAACTACCTCTCCAACTCACTCAATCTCTAGAAATGTCTGTTGTGATACCATTTACAATAGTAAACACAAATTCAAATGTTTCTCCTAGCTCTGAACTCCGAATATGTCCAATCACAGATTCATTTCAATTCAAAGCTCTCAATGAGATGCATCTATTGATAGTATCTTCACTCAAATCTGAAAACTGCTCTTCAAGTTATGGTCAAAATAGTGAATGGCGAGAAACACCTACCCTCACTCCACAACTTGTATTCGTTCACACACACACTATAGTAGTTCAAAAGTGATGGGGAGGGATAGGCAACAGTCCTACACACACATTCCAAGCATTACACACACACAAAAGATCATAGAGAAGATGAAAATCAGTAGGGAAGAAGCAAATTTGAAATTTTAGTTCTCCTTCTTCACAATAGCAAAAAGTCTTTACAAAGAGTCACAAAGTGACTTATATACATGTGCCCTAAAAATGGTCCTTTCGCACATGAGACCGGCACTTTATTGACTAATCTCTAAGTTCCTACTATTTTACAAGAATTATGTTACAAGGATTTGGGGTTTATGCAACTAGAGGACTCCTCTAGTGCATTTACATAGCTTTGAGGGAATTTTCTAGGAATTTCAAGAAGAAATTTATGCCCATTAATTTGAAAATTTTGGGGCTCCCCTTTTTTTGCCTTTTTTGTCTGCAACACTCTCCCCTTCTTTTTTTCTGTCGTCCCTTGATAGGCTTTGTTCCTTTGTCCGCAGCTTGCTTGTGGCTCCTTAGTACATGCACACAGTGGTCGAAGAAGCAAAGGGATTCTCACGCAATTTGTTACTTTATCCGAGATTGGTCCTTTGCTTCTATAAGCCCATTGGTATTCCTTATATCACAAGTCTAGGTTGTTGTATTAAGCCGGGCTATCACGCATGCCATCAGTGGCTAAGAATGTGATATCCTTAGGCACCCTCTTCAACTTCTTAGCCTCTGCCTCTTTCTAACTTTTGGTCTTCTAATATGGCTTTGTCTTCACACATCTGACCTTGTTGTATTGCTTGGAGCCTATTTACTTCTTTCCACCACACGCACCTTGTAGACGAGGAGACAATTAAGACATTCAGATAATTGGTTATCTTATCTGATGAAGAATCATTTGTGTACTGTCTCCCTTGCCTATTTGTTCCTTTCACCACATGCACATGGTGGATGAGGAAGTTGTGTGCAACCTCCCATGAAATGTCTTGGTTGTTATCTTTCTTTATTTCCAATCTTGAGGACTTGGTTCTTTGGTGTTCTCACCTGATGCATGCCCCTATAGGGCTTTGGGAAGAGGGTTGTTCTTTTCTTTATGAGCTTTGTTCTTCACTGAGCAGTTTTATTCTTTGATCTTCTTCTTCTTTTCTTTTTGCTTGATTCCCCTTCCATAATCCATGTCATCAGGCTTCTTTGAGATTCCATTTACTGGCTTCCATTGCTTCCTTTGAATCAACGCATCTTTAATCTAATTCTTCCATAGAGAAGAGTTTGTGCCATCAAACTTTTGGATCTCAAAATGGTCTTTGCCTTACAATTTATAGCTCCTCCTTTGAACACTAGCATTAGACCCTGATCCACCAAATGTGCCTAAGACCTCTGATGCCATGATGGTAGACATTTGAATAGAATGACAATGGATATCAGTTACCCAAAAGAAGCCAACTAGGTTTATCGAGCACCTATGAACAACTATCATACATCTCCCATGCACTCCAACATCTGGGTGCCTCCCAGTTAAGAAAAACTACCCTCTTTATCAAATCTAAAAAGGCTTTATGCAAAAAACATAACTACTATATCAATACCACATGGATGTACATAAGCTGTATCCACAGAAATGTACATAGTATCCAACAACACCTACAAGTGTCTGTCAACTCTGTTGTTTAGGTTCACAAAAAAACCAGCATAAATTTGGAGTGGCTGCTCCCACCACAACTGAAAACCTTTTGAGAAACATGTAGTTTTATGAGTGTGGCTAAAAACACGGCACCAAAGGTGAATACTTATTTTCGGAGAAGTAAAAATAACACTCTTCTCAATGTTCTTGAACCTATGTGAATAGATCTATGCATGAAAGTGCTCCGAAATGGCTCCAAAAATCACCCCAAAAATGCTTCAAAAATAGGCTTTGAGAGCAAAGAATGAAGCTTTGAGGGACCAAAACATGTTCAAGGTAATGTTAACCTTAGTCTTTCCCCATCTTCAGACACCACAAGAGTGTAGCTTAGTGGCAAGACATTGCCATGGTTAAGCGAGCCCCGGGGGGAACACTATTGGGATGGGTGACCTCTCAAGAAGTACCAAGAACCTCTATCTTCCTTGATTGTTGAGGTCCTCCCTTGCGTGCAACCAACGACACCAATGGTGACTTTGATGACTCGGATGACAAGGTATCCCAAGGTCTAATCCTTGGTTGCCAACTTAATTGTAAGCCTTGGGTGGGTGGGCAATATCCTCGGAGTAAAAAACTGAGCTCCAAGTGCCACACACAATACTCTACACAGAGGTTGCAGAATACATAGAAAAATATAGTACACAAGGAGCACGAACATAGACTTCTTAGGTGTTGCAAATGCGGTCAAACTTATAGTCTATGGTTGACCAAACCATTATATGTTTTATTAAAGAACATATACAAAGAAGTGTCTAGTGGCCATTTGGCCTTTCACATGGATACTAACGGTAACAAGGAGTTCATTTGAATTTGAATTCAAATGGGAGCCATGAGTTCTACCTTTCATTACATTCATGAGATTCTCTCTTCTCGGAAAGTTTTACAAGTGAATGAAAATGAGATAACTTTTAATCTTAGAAATGAAGTGAGAGTTCATATGTGTACACGTGCCTACACTCAAAGTGCAATGAAGTCTGTGGTTTATGGATAAACATTTAGGCTTGCCATATGTACCAAGATTTGGTTACAAGACCATGCTTTTGCTATTTGGCAAAAATAAGAATACATATTTTTTTTATCTTTTGAAGAAAGCAACAAAATGTTGTATTTCATTTCACAGGAGTTTCACACCTTACAAAAGAGTGATGAAGTAGCTATGAAAATATGGAATGCTTGGGCTCTGGAGAGTTTCTTAGATTTTCATTTGTAAGACCTTATATATGACAATGCCAAGAACTCATGGATAACCTCATATGGAGAGACAATCAAGTCTTAGAGTTTCCATTCATTATGAAACATATCAAGTAGGCATTACATTTTCAATCAAGTCATTGGACATGAGAATCACTCGCCACACCACATACCAAGGGTACCAAATCAACAACCACATGGAAAGAACACAGAATATGCCTAATGTAGAGGAAACTATGAGAAATCTTGTACTCTTATGGGAGCAGTACTTCCACTTTCAAATGTGGAATAGGTACACCATTCTGCACAAGATAATTTTTTGCACTATATTGAATATAGTAAGGAGAATTACAAGGTTGTGCTGATGGAAAGATATGTATGGGAAAGCATAACAAGTCACTCTACCCTAGAGAATTGGAAGCAACATAAGACGCACCATGGTACACAAGGTATCATGTGAATTATTTTCAATTCCATAAGATAAGATCTAAAATGGTCTCTCCAAATAAAGAAGTGCAACTGGGAAGCCACACAAAAGGATGAATGGATTCACATACCATTATAATCATAGATGAAAAAAAGGTAATCAAAGCACAAGTCAGAGGATCAATGGAGCCCCAAAGCGAGATTCTAAGGCAATATTTTCACCATATGGGTGCTAGAAAAATAGATTTGCTTTGTAAAAGACAACAAAATACACAAGAAGAATTATATGTGGTGAGTGTCATGGCATCTCCGACCAAGGTAGTGAACCGAGTGAAGCAACAAAGAGCACAAGAAGTTGTAGAGCAAGCCTTTCCTATAGAATCCTAAAAAACAAATGAAGAGGAAGCATTCATCCTCAAGCAATCTCCAAAACAAAGGGTGATCACACCTTCATCCACTCCCTCACCATTACCATCACCTACACAATTACATTTGAATAGTATGAATAACCATTAGGTAATGAGCACATCCTACATACCATAATTGAAAACACAACCATCACTTCCATCACCCATACCACAATTTATGTTCCTACCACATTTGTGTCTATAATAACATCTAAAGTGAAATCCATCTCCATACCCATAGCACCCACTTCAGCCAACCTCGCAACACATATCCCACCACTTTCATCACAACCTTCAATCATCAATAAGGGAAAGAGGTAATGGACAAAAGCTTTAGCTTAGGACTAAACAATACACACATTACTCCACCATCAAGCACTCACATCTTCATCCCACAACACTCAACCACTACACACACATGAGTGAAAGATTTTAACATGTGTACAATGCTAAGGATATGGCGCTTAACAACCATCTACATTTTTCATCATATGGTACATAGATTTTTACAATGAATCTCTTTCTCTTTTTAATTTTTCTATATTTTTGTTTTTCAGGACGTCTCTTTTTATGTTGCATATATTTTTCCTTCAAATGCTCTAGAGAGGCAGCCTCTTGAATGTTTAAGAGGAACATTCAAAGTTATGATGAGGACTTTGCATATGTAACGTATGCAAAAAAATCTATTATATTTTTCAATAGCATGCAATTATTTATCTATTATGTAGAATAGCATGTACCATCACGAGGATGTGCATATGTAGAACTTGTAGATCTCTAAGTTCCTACCATTTCTTCATTAGATTGGGACTCTCCTGATTAATGGATAGCTTTAAGTTTTTTTGAGCAAGATCAAAGATGACATTCAAAGGGCAATGTCACCAAGCCAAATTTTTTAAAGGACCAATATTCAATGGTTTTTGTCTCTTTATGTTTTTGTCGCATGTTTTCAGAACATGACTTTACAAAAAAAATAATCTAGTTGAATAGGAGAACTTCAATTTCAAATATTGATGATGTTTGAGGTAAGGAGTGGAAAAGCAAAGAAGTACAAAAACTAGGGGAAGTTATTTTATGCAAATTAAGTCACAAAACTCTCTCAGTTTCATATCAGATTTCATGACAATAACTAGTGTTAGGATATCACTACAAAAGCTAGGGAAAAAAACTTGGAGATTGGATACCTAAAATTTTGATTTAGAAGAGAACTGTCCAAAATTTGAATTAGAAGTGCATACACATCCATATTTTGAACCTAAGAAAATAAGTTTCATCATGAATTGAAAACTAGAAAATGTTCAAGAGATTTTAGAGTATCTTGATGAGGTTTCACCACAATTCAGATTCTCAATTGATAGTGTAGTGGTAAATATAAGATTAGAGAAAAACTTATCTTGTATTACTTGACTATCACCTAAAGAGATCAAGTTCTAATCCTTGAGAATGTAACAGTTACTCTTGCAATTTTTTGTATCCACAAAAAATAATTACATTTCATCTTGAATGAAAAAAATTAGAAACATCTTGAATTTGCTTAATCTTTTTTTACTTGCTTTTTCTTTTTTTGGGTTTTCTAATTATTGCAATTAATTGAAGTTCATTGTGCCTTTTTTAAGTGCTTTACATCATTCATTAAGTTTAGACTACATACATCACATAAGTTTCTCCTATACAATAACAGTGACTACAACTTGAGAAAATGGATAGATATAAAAAAAGAAAAAATAGATATGATCAAGGCCACACACTTCATTTCATAGATAAATAGCTCTAATTATAAAATTTGATCAATTTAATATATCAAACTGGCAAAGCTCTAAGGAGATATGAGACATGACCAATTCAAGAGATTAGGTCCATGAAAGGTTCTCTGATTGCCCTAATCGCTTGAATTGGTCGTGTCTTATTTCTCCTCCAAACAAGTGTACAATAAGAAGTTAGAAACATAAATCGATAAGAAGATATTTGTAAAACACAATAAAAGCTACCAAAACACCTACCAATTGTTTTCAATGGACACTAGTTTAGAGATAAATAAATATCATAAATGTTAGACATGCCACTTTAAATCTTTCTTAACTTCAAAAAACCATAACAACACCAAGGTATAGAAGTAGTCATCAAGTTACAGATGTAGAAACCTTGAAATCAACTTAGAAACAAGCATTACATATATAGTATCTTTGGGATCAAGATAGTGTTGCAAGCATAGAAGATCTTGGGTTCGCCACCTCGCATTCAAAAATGAGGTTGTGAACTTGAAAGAGGTCTTTCACATGACCTTGTTCAGACGACCCTAGCTTAAGCAAGCCAAGGTTTTGCAAGATTGGTCTAAGAAAGAATTAGTGGCAAAATATAAACACCATGAATATCAGGTCCCACTAGACACTATGCAATCTAATGAAATTCATGCACTTCCTCACATAGCTGAACCAATTCATATGTTGGATGGGTTGATCGACGATGAGGAAGTTGAACTTTCGAAAGCTAATGGAGATTTATTATCTCTAGGGATAGTCAATTTATAGCCTCTGTTAGACCAATGGTCCCCTTTGATATGTATAGTGACTTGTGCACCACTAATTGACAAGGTATCGTAGATAGCAGATGTCTTCCCTAACCCAATAGCCAAAACTAATTTGGCTTGGCAAGATGTTGAGGATAAGCAGAAGCAATAATACATAGCCAAGGACCCATTGATTATTTGTAACTTTGGCATGAAGGATAAACCCATATCACTAAATATTAGTGCTCAATCAACCAATGAGGAGCAGTAGAAAGTAATCGAGTTATTAACCGAATTTCAAATTCTATTTGTTTGGGACTATCAAGACATGAAGGGGTTAGACCCTCGTATCTATCAACATCGTATAGTTCTCCAACCTGATGCTAAGCCAATCCGGCAAACCAATTACAGGATGAACCCAAATTATGCACAACCTATCAAGGAAGAAATCGATTGATTATTATGAGTGGGTCTTGGAGTTAGATGTCTATGGAAGCATGCAAATAGCACAAGGAAAAAGAAGAATCTTGGAGCAAAAAACACAATACTAAATGTATTACCACTAGAATGTACAAAGATAAGTAGCCTGCTAGCACAATAGGCATATATACAAGCCGGGGGGAAAAACCTCCTAAAGAGGAAAAAAAGTGCCCCAATAGTCCTACAATGTTCACACACATCACTACCTAAATGTATAAACAAATCCCCTTTAGGAGTGAAGGGTTGAACAAGGAGCTAGCGCTCATGTATAAGGAAGCTCTAAGCTATGTATAATCAATCCACAAAAGGAAGTAAGCCCAAAGATTTGTAGAAAGCTTCAAACTTCTCCCTAGGTAGAGCCTTCATAAAAAGGTCTGCAGTGTTCTCTTGCATGGGCACATATGCCAAGCTGATCTCACCAACAGAGAAACTCTCCCTAATATAATGATAATATACATCAATGTGCTTAGTGGGAGCATGGAACACAAGGTTCTTCGCAATTGCCAATGCACTCTGACAGTCAGTGAAGATGGTGGTGGCATAAGATTGACCAACACCCAAATCAACCATAAGTCATTTGAGCCACAGACACTCAACAGCCACTGTGAAAGCTGCCATATACTCAGCCTCACAATTGGAAGTGGCCACAGTAGGCTGCTTCTTGCTCAACCAAGATATACATGAGCTACCAAGCATGAAGCAAAAACCACTCATGGACACATGAGTGTCATAGAAACCAACCCAATCACTCTCAAAAAATGCATGCAAATGGCGGTAATGATCCCCCCTTGGGATAAAACAATCCAAGTAGCCAGATACCACTCAAGTAGCAGAAGATTCACTTAATCACCTACCAATTCTTGACACCTAGGCAATGCATAAACCTGCTCATCTGTGAGATAGAAAACTGAATATCTGGCCGAGTCATGCATAAGTAAATCAAGCATCAAATAGCCTTCTGATAGAGAATAGCATCAAATGCATCTCCAACATCATGAAGACTCAATCGTAAACCTATCTCCATAGGAGTGGCAATAGGCTTACAGTCTTCAAGGCCAAAATGCTACACTAATGTGTCAATATATTTCATTTGACACAAAGCCATTCCACCATCAACTTGCATAAATTGAATGCCCAAATAGTAATGCAAATGCCACAAATTAGACATCTCAAATGAGGCATGCAAATCAGCCTTAAAATCAGCAATATGCATGTCATGAGGTCTAGTGAGCAGCATGTCATCAACATACACCACAATGATCAGAATCACATCATTAGCACGCTTAACATATAAGGTGCTTTCAGTTGGACTGTTCTCAAAACCATGTGCAATCAGATAGGCATGTATCTTTTCATACCAAGCATGTGGTGCTTGCTTTAAACCATATAATGACTTCTTTAACCTACACACGTGGTTTTCATGCTATTTCTGTACAAAGCCATGGGGCTCAAAAACATACACTTGTTCATGCAATTCACCATTCAAAAATGTTGTTTTAATGTCCAATTGATGTACAATATTACAACCATGATGAGCTACAAGCACACATATGCTACAAACAGTAGTCATTTGGTAAGTAGGAGCAAAGTTTTCATCAAATCAATGCCTCTTTCCTACACATAACCCTTTGCAACAAGCCTAGCCTTAGACATGTCAACTATTCCATCAAGTTTATGCTTCAGCTTGTATACCCACTTAGTGCCAACGGCCTTCTTGCTATGAAGCAAGTCACATAAAGACCAGGAACCATTTTTCATGATAGCATCATATTCAGATTGCATTGCAACCATCCAATGTTCAGAATTTAGTGCTTCATCAAACAAAACAGGCTTAGTCTCATCACAAAGACTCAAGGCAGCCATAGCATAGCAATGTGATGCAAAAGAGGCACTACGAGAGCTTGAACAAGTACAATATGACAGAGATGCATCTAAATTTGTTGTCATGCAAAGTCTGCACTAGCCATTTTGGCATGTTTTTTGCATGCTTAATATCAGCTCTCTCATCAATAAATGCATCATGTAAATCTACATCAAAAATAGAATCATCTGCATCATCACATGGAACCTGCTAAGGTTGAGAAGTTGCCTCATTAGGTCTAGCACTAGACTATCCACCTATAAAAAGAGGCAGCAAAGTATCATACATGTCTTTCGAGCTAACAAATGTCTCCTTAGTACATGAAAGTAAGGGCTAAATAGCATCTCTCACAAAAACAACATCACAGCTAACCAGAATGCATTTAGTCTATGTATGATATAGACGATAGCCTTTGCTTTTAGAACTGTACCCAACAAAAATACATTTTACTACTTTATCATCCAATTTTTTGCGATGTTGTTCAGGCACTAATGCATATGCCAAACAACCAAAAACATGCAGATGAGCAACAGATGGCTTTTGACCATGCCAAGCCTCATATGGAGTGATAGACTGCAGTGCTTTAGTGGGAGATCTATTAAGTACATATGTTGCACACATGACAGCTTCAAGCGAGAGACTATGTGGTAAAGCCTCACTCTTGACCATACACCTCACCATCTCCATAAGTGACCTATTCTTCCATTTAGTAACTCCATTATGTTGAGGTGTATATGGCACTGTACACTGATGTTTTATCCCACGTTCAGCCAAAAATGCATTAAAGTTAGAAGACATATATTCCCTCGATCAAAATGAAGGGTGCCCATTTTACATGTTGACATATTTTCAACAAAAACCAGAAACTGTTTGAAGCACATAAACACTTTGTACTTTGCCTTCAATGGATATATACATGCATGCCTAGAAAAATCATCGATGAAAGTGATGAAGTAAAGATAGTTCCCAAAAGAAGGTGCTGCATAGGACCACAGACAACACTATGTACAAGCTGTAATTTTTTAGTAGCCCAGACTGAACCATCTTTTGGAAAGGATGAACGCTTCATTTTTCCCAAAATACAACCTTCACAAACATGTTTTCCGAGTGCCTCAAGTTTGGGCAAAGAGGATACCATTTCAGATTTCTGGAGGCATAGCAATTATAAAAATTCAGATGACCAAACATTCATGCCAAAGCTTTGCATCTGACATAGCCTGAGATCATGTACTACACATGTCGAATCATTTACAAATCTTTCATAGTCTATGACCTTATAAAACCCACGACATAAAATGCCAAAAGCAGTAATGACATTGCCATTTGACAGATCATGAACTGTACATCTATCATCAATAAACTTCATAACCAAGTCAATATTAGCTAATGCAAAAACTAATAATAGATTTTTCTTGATCCTTGGCACAAACAAAGCATCTGAGAAAATGAAAGAACTACCATCAGCAATAGTCAAAATGATCTTATCAACTCCCATAATAGGATAAGAGGAGTTTTTGGTGCATGTAACAATATTTCCTATAGGGGCAGGCTCGAGTGAAGAGAAGAGACTGTGATGCAAGGTAATATGTTTGGTCACCCCACTATCAAAGTACCAAACATCTGAGTCTACTATAGACATGCACTGCTCATGAAAAGATGGGTCAAAACAGCAAACAGTAGTAAACACCCATTCTTCATCCTGCACAAGATTAGCAGACTCTATTTTTGGTGTAGAGGCCTCTGCAACAACCATTCTAACCTCTTTCTTATTTGCCTCTTTAGCAACTAGTTTTGGATAGCTCTTAATGACATGATCATTTGCTTTACAGTACTTGCAAAACAATTTCTACTTTTCTGATTTCTTCTCATCTTTGTCTTCCTTCTTCAAATGTGCAACATTTGTAGATTTCTGCTTACTAGTAGAAGAGCTCCATTTTCCTTTGCCTTTCTGACTAGCCAAGAAAGCTTGATCTACAACACACATAATATACTTATTCTATCTAGACTGGTCTTCCTGCAACAAAACAGAAACTAACTCTTCAAATGTTAAGGCATTTGGATTTCCTTTCATCATCAAACAAAGAGTAGAAGCAAAACTCTGATATGAGTCAGGAAGACCATTCATAACAGTCTGCATAGTGAGTGTCAGGACGGACTTCATCTGTAGAAATCAAATGTTCCTTCAAATCCTTGATCTTTGTCAAAAAATTCTCCATAGAATCACCTTCATTCATGTGCTCACTCTCCAACTATTTTTGGAGGTAGGCAACACAAGCCTCATTCCTAGCCTAGTACAATGTGGTAAGTGTATCCCAAGCATCCTTAGCTATTCTGCAAGAGCGAATGTGAGGAATAATGGAATGTTTGACAGACAAAGCTATCAATGCATGTGCATGAGAATCTCTGCCATCCCAACAAATTTGCTCTGCAGTAGGTACAACGAAAATAGCAGCACAAATAGGAATATGTAGAATATCACCATCTTTGACACCATCTACATCAGCTTCAATACCTGTATTTGTAGTACTTGTATTCACACGTGTAATAGAACATCTTTCAACACCCTTCTCAATATTTCATAGTCCTTTTGTGACCAATACATGATGCATTATATAAGCCCACAATGGGTAATTCGTACCATCCAACTTATCCACAATAGCCAACATATGAAATACATCATTACTTTCAGCCATGGCCACTAATTAAAATACCCTGATGCAAAAAAATGATTGTATATGAAAAAGTTGAACAGAACTACCCTAACAAGTTCTACTAAACCTGTAGAAGACTTTGAGATGCTTATATTGGTGAACCAAAACTGGTATATATCTTTGGCACAAAAAGATGAAATAGCTTGCAGAAGCACTGAAATGGTGCATTCAGAAGCCGAAACGAGCTCAGATCGCCATTTCGGTATGACATAGTGAAGTTGTTTTGATCTTTGAAACATGTTGAGTACGTGCAATTCTGAGAGTGCAATCGAAGAGGTGTCAACGATGCCCTAGATGAAGCAGCGACCTGGTCTGATACCAATTGTTGGAGTTAGACATCTGCGAAAGCATGCGAACAGCGCAAGGAAGAAGAAGAAGCTTGGAGCACAACACACAATACTAAATGTATTACCACTAGAATGTACAAAGTTAAGTATTCAATTAGGGCAATAAACATATATACAAGCCGGGGAAAAAAACCTCTTAAAGAGGGAAAAAAATACCCCGGTGGTACTAGAGTGTTCATTCACACACATCACTACCTAAATATATCAATAGAGGGTTTTATAATCCCAATTGAGCATGCAAAATGGATCTCACTGATTGTTAAAATATCAAAAACAATAAACAACTAAGAATGTGTCTTGATTACCATAAATTAAACAAGGCCACTATATCTGATGTTTTTCCTTTTCCCTTTTTGGATAGCATGTTGATGATGTCGTTGGATGTGAAATTTACTCATTTTTGGATGGCTATAGTGGGGACAATCAAGTTAGGATGGCCACAATAGATATACCAAAAACTACATTTATCACTTCTTGGGGAGCATATGCCTGCACTCTCATGTGGTTTGATCTCTGGAATGCTCTAGCACCTTCCAACATTGTATGCAGGATATTCTTTTCCCCATACTTGACAACTTTTATGCATGTCTTTTTGGATGACTTCTCGATGTCTGGTCGTAAATCTACACATCTTCCAGAATTACATCTATGTTTTGAAAAATGTTATGAGAATGTGTTGAGTCTAAAACCAAAAAAGTCTATGTTTCTAGTAAAGTGCGGCAAACTCTTTGGCCACATTATTTCGGCCCAGGGAATTCAGGTCGACCTTGATAAAGTTAAAGCAGTCTTAAATGTTCCAACTCCTAGATCAGCCAAAGATGTTCTTTGCTTTCTAGATCAAATCCGATGGCATGGCCGACACCTATGATGGTTAGATCACCTTACCAATCCCCTAAACAAACTAATTAATGTTCCTCAAAAGGACTTTCGACGGAGCGAAGAGTGCCAGACCAGTTTTGATCACCTTAAAGTTCTACTACCCAAGCTTCGATCCTTCAAGCACCGAACTGGGAACTACCATTCCATGTTGTTGTAGATGCCTCAAATATAGCTATTGGTAGTGTCCTAACAAAATTAACAAATAAACGGTACCATCCAATCTACTATGCTAGCCATAAACTTGCCTCCGGTGAAAAGAATTATTCAGTGACCGAAAGAGAGTGCTTGGGACTTATCTATTTGATCAAGAAATTCCACCACTACTTACTGGGCTGAAAGTTTATTTTCCATGTGGATCATGATGCCCTTGTGTATTTAGAAGAGAACTAGGCGGGCACCGAAAGATTGATCCGATGGGTCCTCTTGCTAGAAAAAATTGACTTTGACATCATCCACCACTCGAGTCCTCATCATGCATTAGTAGAATTCCTTTCTAGAGTGAATTCCAATAGCATCGGAGATTGTAGATACTACCCCTCCAGCCATTCATACCATACAAACCAAGCTTGTGCCAAAATGATGGGATCTGGTCACCACATATTATGACAACATTTTTACTTTCTTGAAGACTGGCATATCACCGATGTCCTTATCCCAGGTCGAATGCCAAAAACTTGCCTCGTACAGTAAACAATTTCAAATTATCATTGATTAGATGTATCACTATGACTTATCCAAAGCCTGACTCTAGTGCGTTCCTATTTGTGAAGTCTCATCTATCTTGGCTCAAGCCCATACTCACTCTACTGGTGGCCATTTTTTGGTTGATCTAACCTTAAAGAAAATCTTACAGAGTGGTCTGGTGGCCCACAATGTAGAAAGATGTTCGTCTCTATGTTCCTCCCTGTGAACCCTACCAGCAAACTGGGCAGCCATTGTTCCAGCAACATTTTCCCCTTTGATCAATATTGCCCTTAGAACCCTTCCAAAAGTGGGTTTTGGATTTTATGGGACCCATTACTTCTCTGATTGTCTCCACCAATAATCGCTACATTTTAACTTGTACTAATTATGCAACTCATTGGGAAAAAGCGTGGCCTCTCATGAATGCCACTACAGTTTTGGTAGCTCGATGCTTAACACGCAACATTTTTCCTAGATTTGTTCTATCTCTTGAAATCGTCTCTGATTATGGTACCCATTGTGTTAATGATCTCATTAAAGCTTTAACCATTGATTTTGATATCCTACATAAGTTCAACACTCCCTATTGTCCAGGTGCAAACAGTCTTGCCAAGAGTAGTAATAAATCCCTATTGACTATGTTGAAGAGGTTAATTTAGTTCTCCCCATAAAGATGGGACCAATCCTACCCTCTATTTATGGGCTTACAAACGAGTGAAGAACCCATTATATCAAAGACATGGATTAATGTAGATGTGAATCATTTGAAGCCAATAGGCAAAAATATGATTGACATTGCCATGACTGCTCAAACCATATTGATGGAAGATGATGAAGAAAAATTGAAACTATTTGAGGCCAAAAGTAGATTTTAGATCATGAGCGAAGAGCTCTCAGCCATAAACATAATCAGTCAACAGGAACTTGCACAAAAAACAGCTGAATTGGAGACCAAGAATGAGGAGTTAAATCATGCAAAGGAGGAGAACTTAATGATCAAAGGGAAACTAGAAGAGGTAACAATATCTGTCCAAAATTCAAAATGAAGTAAAAACATTGAGAAAGCAATAGGAAATATATGAAGCGGAGAAAGTTTGCATCACAAATTGAAGCAAATTTTTAGAAAGCCAAATCAAAGTCTATATGGACGAAGCAAGCAACCTGCATACTAGGAACAAAGAATTAATGAATTCCATTATGTTAAATCAACCTATCGACACAACCATCACAAAAGGTGAAGGAATACAAGATATGGAAGCAAGGTTGTTCGAAATGGAAGATCAACTAAAATAAGAGCAAAGGAAACATGATGAGCTTGAAACGAAGTATACATCTGACATGAAAGCACTAGAGCTTAAGTGGAAAGAAGCACTGCATATGTACACAGAGCAATGCATTCAAGATGATGATCAAGTGAGGATCATTTGCGAAGTTAAAGCAACAACGGAAGCTAAGCTCATGGCAAGTAAAGTACAACATGAAGAGAAAGATAAAATCATTGCAAATCTCAGAGCACAATTAGAGCATGCAAAGAACTTGGGGACACCGGTAGTACAACCATCCACTCTGGCTACTGACGAGATTAAAGTATGCCCTCTTTCTCCTCCAATAATTCATTCACCAATCCGGGATCAAGTGGTAGAGGAAATTGATGCCCATCCAATGCCATATACTGCAGACCTAAGTCAAAAGGAACAGGCACTACTAGTGTCCCTCCTTACGGAGAATTTTGAAAATGAAGTGGCGAAAGTCATGAAGGAGGCTAAGGTCCAAAGCAAAAACTTGGATTAGATAATGAAGCCCTTAAACCTACCATATGGGATTATGAAAGAGCAGACCCGAAGGTACATTAAGAAGACTACAAGGAAGGATCCGGATGAGTAGCTCAACTTCACGACAAATACTTTTAATTATACTCAACAGGAATTTGAAGCCACCGATCCTATTTGGAGAAGAAAATTTTTGGAGAAAAATCCAACTTTACGGGTGCACTGGTAGGAAGCACTATATTTATTACAAGTCAATCCCTGTTTTTGTCTTGTGCCACATCGATGATACTAGCCAGAGTTTTGGGATTTGCAATGCCAAGGTAAAATAAATAAATAATGGCTCAATTTTCCTTTACTATCAAGCCCACCGCATAGTTACCTCCCCGAAGAGTATATGGTGAGAACAATAGAATTTTGGTTATCTAGATATGCCAAGGTCCCCGATCTCACCATCAAATTAACAAATAAAATACTTAGCATGATACTCACCATTCAAAAAGTCTTCAAACATGCAGAATACACTTTTTTGAATTTCATTTGCATTAATCAAGGCACGGATATATTAGTTTTTTACCTTTCAATTATGCCTAGTTGACTTATGATCATGGCATACTACTTGTGACTGATGTTTTTGCCCAGTACCTACATGCAAACTTTCAAAGAAGCATTTTTCACAGGGTTCTTTGAAATAGAATCCGAAATCTTTTTGAAAATGTCTACAAATCTTAATGCCTAATTGGTGGCCTATGAACTTAGCTTTTTTGCTCACCATAGACAAGCACCACACGATAGAATCGTCTAAACAGTGGAAACACATAATGATATGTGAAACAGATCGGCTAAATGCTACAAAGCAAGAGGTATACAAGATGTACTCCCAGCGCATTCCAAAGTCTATTAGGGATGATAGAGTTCAGGAGGGGCACGTGTGGAAGGAGACACAAGCAAAAAGAAAAGAAGAAGAAAATCAAATAAAAATATTGATTAAAAGAATAAAATTGAATACATACCTCTGTAGGAAGCCCTGCAGGGGCACGCAACACCTTTCTCTACACAAAGCCCCGCAAGTGCACACATCAATCTACAACATGAAAGAAGGAGGTCCCGGAGTGTGTAAACAAAGATTAAACACAGGACCTTTGAAGCATCAACTAGATAGAAATAGATGCAGTCTTACCAAATGGTGCATGTGGTGAAAAGAAGTAAACAGACTTAAGCAATACAATAGGGGCAAAGATGTGAGAACAAAGATTTATTTGAAGGCCAAAAGTTAGAAAAAGGTAGAGGTTGAAAAGTCGAAAAGGGTGACTAAGATAGTGACATTCCTAGCCAACTGATGTGTGCGTGGTAACCCAAATTATTATAGCAACCCAGATGTATGAATGTAAGGAATGCCAAGGGGACAACGAAAGCATAGGACTGAGGCTCAAATAAAGTAACAAATTGTCTGACAGTCCTAGCTGCTTCCTTGACCACTGTGTGCGTGTAGTGAAAAACAATAAACAAGCCACGAACAAGAGGCAAAGTCTGTCAAGAGACGACAGAGACAAAGAGGGGGAGAGTGTTGCATAGAGCTATGAGTAGAGCAACAAAGAAAAGAGAAGAAAAAGAAGGCCCCCAAAATGTTTCTGAATTTGGGCATATATTTTTTTCAAATATCCATCTTGTAACATATCCCACTCATGTAAATGCACTAGAGGAGTCCTTTAGATGCATATCCAAAGAGATTTGTAACATCACCCTTGTAAACTAGTAGCAATTTAGGCTTTTTGAATAAAGTGCCAGTCTCTTGTGTGAAAGGACTATTTTTAGGGCACATGTATATAAGTCATTTTGTGACTGTTTGTAAGCACTTTTTGCCATTGTGAGAATATAGAGCACATATTTTTCGAATTTGCCTCTTCTTCCTCATGTATCTCCTTGCTTGTGAGCTTGCATGTGTGTTTGTATCTTGAATTGAGTGCATGGAAGTGTTGTCTATCCATTTCATTGCCTTTTTGAAGAGTGTAATGTGTGTGTGAAGCTTCAGATGGTGTGTGGCATGATTAAGTGAGTTTGCAGCTCTGTTTTTTGCCCATAACTTGAAGCAAGATTGTCAAAATCGGAGAAGAATACCACCATCTCATCAAGAGCTTCAAAATGAACCTACTATTGACTATATTCCAAGTTTGGAGCTGAGAGAAAAGTCCATTTTTATGCTTGTTGCAGTTTTAAGTATCACGACACCATTTTCACTTGTGTAGTTGATGTATGTGGTAGATTGCATTCATCAGCATACAATGTTAGCTATTCCACTTCATTGACCATTACTTAAGTACGTGTCCTCATACACTTGGTTAGGTTTACAATACTTTTCAGAGTGATAATCCAAATGTGTGATCATCCCCACAATATGCACTTGTTGGTGATAGAGGGATAGTCTCTTTCATCGCAAGTCCCTAAGTCCTTGCATTCCTTGAAGTAGAAAACTGAGCTCCAAGCACCACACAAGGTACCCCGCACAGAGGCTGCATAATATGTAAAAAACACATAGTACATAGGCAGCTTGAATGCAAACTTCTTAGGTGTTACAAATGCGATCAAAATTACAATATGTGGTTGACCAGTCCACTATATGTTTTATTAAAGAACATATACAAAGGTTTTCGGTGATCATTTGGCCTTTCACATGGACACTAACAGTAACAATCTCCCACTAAAGGCCAATATGGCCAAAGTAACTATGGGAGACAAAATGAAGAATGATAAAGAATACCCGAGTGTAAGTATAAAACCTATACCTTACACATGATGGGCATGTTACACAGTATAAAAGGGACTGTGTAAGATCATGAATCAAGTAACCCCCATCAAGTGACAACACTATCGAAATCTATCTTGTGGTAGAGCTTTAGTCAAAGCATCTGCAGCATTATCTCGAGTGTGAACCTTCTCAAGAATAATGCACTTAGTGGCTAAGAAATCTCTAATGAAGTGATACCTCACCTCAATGTGTTTGATCTTTGCATGATAGACTGAATTCTTAGCCAAAGCAATGGCACTCTGACTATCACTCAGCAAACAAGGTACATGTTGAGGTAATCCCGTATCACAAGCAAGATGAGAAAGCCACAATGCTTCCTTACATGCCTCACTTTTTGCAGCATACTCTGCCTCTGTGGTGGAAACAACTATACATTCTTGAAGATGAGATCTCCAAGAGGTAGCACCGAGAGCAAAATGAAAAATGTACCTTGATGTAGGCTTACGATTGTCTACACAACCAACATAGTTAGGATCTGTGTAACCAATAATGCATGTTTTCCCTCTATCTAAGCATAGACACTTGTCCCTAGTGCCACTCAGATATCTCAAAATTGTCTTGACCGCTTCCCAATGCTGCTTGCAAGGATTCAACATATATCTCCTCACAACTCCCACTACAAATGCAATGTTTGGTCTCATAGCTACCATAGCATACATGAGGTTACCAACAACAGACTGATAAGGAATTTTGATCATGAATTCCTTTTCCTCATCTGATTTGGGGCAATCATCCTTGCTCAATTTCACATATGTGGGTAAAGTTGTACTCAATGCCTTTCCACCCTACATATTGAACCTATGAAGTACTTTGGATATGTACTCACTTTGAGATAAGTGTATGCATCTTTTACTCCTATCACGAGTAATGCGCATGCCAAGAATATGTTTGGCATCCCCCAAGTCCTTCATATCAAATGTGTGACTCAACTTCTTTTTGAGAATTGACAAGTCATAAGAGGACTTCCCAGCAATTAACATATCATGGACATAAAGTATCAAGCATATCAAGCTACCATTTGAGCATCTCTTTTTGTAGAGACAATGATACTCATTGCTTTGAGAATAGCCTTGAGACTTCACAAAAGCATCAAACTTATGTCACCATTATCTAGGGGAATGTTTAAGTCCAAACAAGCTCTTCTTGAGCTTACAAACGAGACTTTCCTTTTGAGGAACTACATAATCCTCTGGTTGTTCCATATAGATATCATCTATAAGTTCTCCATGCAAGAAAGTAGTTTTCACATCCATTTGGACTAGCTCTAAGTCCTCCATTGCAACGAATCCAAGCAACATGCACATGGTAGTCATTTTGACCACTGGAGAGAAGATTTCCTCAAAATCGACATCATGTTGTTGCTTAAAACCCTTTGCAACAAGTCGTGCTTTATGTTGGAGGAGATGATGGATAGTCACAAGAGATGAAGTGGTGTAGCTAGATCCTACTTCACACCTGCTAAGAATGATGGTTGGAGTGTAGTGGGCCTCTTTTGCTTGTTAATGAAAACAAACAATTATATATGTTGCTTGGAAGATGATCTACTAATTTATGGATCAAAACAGATATGTCTGAGTTTATTCAAGAACAAGAAACTTGCTATTTTTGTTCTTATACCAGTTTAGTGTTTTGAACAATTCTCTCAACACAGTAGCAATTGACTTAATTCCTTTTGGGGAACTCTAATTAACTTAGTAAGCTAACAATCATGAGTGATTTCATTAAAAAAAAGATGGACTACATGCGAACAAATAAGTTTAGCAAGTCACAGCTCCATCCTGACATTCACAAACTATAACAGTCATCAGACCACTGAGCAAAGATATGCTAATATGTGACGATCCTGAGAAGCAATGCTAATGAAATTTTATAAGATTGTAATAGATAGTATGCTGATTCTATCATGCTTTAAATCATTGCAAATGATCAACTACACACTGAGAACAAGCTTTAAGAAGATCACGATTTTGATGGAGTTATGACATAGAAGTAATATGAGAATGTAATGATCATATATGTATTAAACATGTACAAATACAATGCCATTGCCAATCAAAAATTGCTCAATGGATGAGAGGTGAATGAGCTATGAGGTGAGCTCTCACTTCAAAATGGATGTACTACAAAATAGTCTCTCGACCTCGAGATGCATGTGGGTCTTTTAGATCCTCTTCTTATAGTTGAACTTGGAGCCAAAGTTTGACTTCGAATTCAAACTTCTACCTAAAAGGTGAATGCTAACATATAGGATAGATTCTCTCATTGCTCAACAACCAAGTGATACATGATTTAGAGCAACCTAATTCCTTGTGGGTGTAATCCACTTTTACAAGGATAAATGTGAATTACCTTTACAAGAGGTTGATCATATGAAGCCTTTCATAGGTTATGCCAATAAGTTAAGCATAAGCTAGTTAACCAAGTATGTGGGCTTGGGTTTAATTGCACCAATAGCTCCCCCTCAAGCCTAACATGCTTTGCCTTCATTGCTCCTTGATTTCCTACAAACCAATCATCAATTTGAACCTGTTCATCTTTCTTCCATGCAATGCCTTTGTGAGTATATCTGCACATTGTAAATGAGTTGATGCATAGGATAGTTGAATATACTTGCTAAGCAATTTCTCCCTTACATAATGATAGTGCACTTCAATATGCTCAGTCTTTGCATGATATACATGATTAGCAGCCAAATGAAGTGAGCTAGTATTGTCTCCAAAGATTATTGGAGTGTAAGAATGTATCTCCAAATCTACATATGGTTGCTTAAGCCACATAGCTTCCTGAGTTGCATTTGCCAAACCTCTATATTTTGCTTTTGTGGAAGATAAGGACACAGTTGGTTGCTTCTTGGATGACCAAGATATAAGCTTTGAACCTACAAAGGATAGGTACCCTGAAGTGCTCCTCCTATCATCCTTGGATCGAGCAAAATCTACATCAGAATACATCTTTATATCTATGTCAGAAGTGAAGGGATAGAACAACCCTTCATTCATTGTACCCTTTAGATACTTAAGCACCCTCTTTGCAGCTTCCACATGAGGCTTCCTTGGTGCATGCATAAACTGACTCAATGTACTTGCTACATAGGCAATATCCACTCTTGTTAGAGTAGCATAATTGAGGCTTCCCAAAGGTTGTTGATAACCTGTAACATCATCAAGTAGCTCACCTTCATGTGAACTCAATTTATGGTTGATATCCATAGGACTACCTACAATTTTAGTGTTCTCCATCTTAAACTTTACCAACATATCATGTATGTACTTCCTTTGAGTGATAAATATACCAGAATCTGTATATACAAGCTCTAAGCCAAGAAAGTAGGTTAATAAACCAAGATCGTTGATTTTGAATTCCTTCATTAATTGAGCCTTGATCTGCTTGATGCCATTAGCATCATTCCCTGTAATAATGATTTCATCTACATGGACATATAAGTAGATAACTTTTGATTTGTTCTTCTTAACAAACAAAGAGGAATCTGCCTTGCTTGCCACAAAGCCTTGGTCATGCAAATAAGTAACAAGTCTACGGTTCCAAGCTCTACGATCTTGCTTGAGACGATAGAGTCCCTTCCTAAGATTGCATACATAACCTGCTTTATCTTCATCTTTAAACCCTGGTGGTTATGCCATATACACTTCTTCTGATATCCATCCATTTAAGAATGCATTCTTGACATCTAACTGATATAAATTCCAAGTTTTAGAAACAGCAAGACTTACCAAAACCATGATTGTTGGCATCTTTGCCATAGGTGAAAATGTTTCTTCATAGTCTACTCCATGAGTTTGGGCAAATCCTTTTGCCACTAACCTTGCCTTGTACCTATTTATAGATCCATCAGAGTTCTTTTTTATTTTGTATATCCACCTTGAACCAATTACCTTCATGTTTGTCTTCTTGGGAACTAGATCCCAAGTGTGATTTTCCTATAATGCTTCCACTTCTTCTTGCATAGCTTCTCTCCATTCTTTCTTCTCCTTGGCCTCTTCAAATGAAGAAGGCTCTTCTGCCATAAAGTCTTTAATGATGTACACAGAGTGCTTGGTGACTAAAGATGTATCATATCCATATCGTATGGGCTTCTTACTTTCTCTTTGTGATCTCCTTAATGCTTGATTTGAAGATTGTGGTATGTCTTCTAGTTGCTTAAGCTTGACCTAGCCTCTTGACTTCCAAGCCTTGAAGCCAATCTGCTCTTCATCTTCTGAGTTGATATCTTCTGCCAATGGTTTATCTTCTTGTGTGAGGGTTGGAAAATAATTTTCCAAATCATATGGTAACTTGAATGTCCTGCAATCATCTTCAAACCATGAATTATTTTCATCAAGCACTACATCCCTACTAACCATAAATGCCTTGTTAGTGGGATTATATAGTCTATACCCTTTTTGATTCTGATCATACCCAATAAATAGCTTTAGGATCAAGTTTCCTATAATTTGTGAGGGGATGTGTGCATAAGCAATGCACCCATGGTCTAATGAGAGTCTCCTTCCATTCCATGCTCCATAGGGTGCCATACCATCCACTGATTTGGATGGATGCCTATTGACCAAGTAGGTGGCTATGGAAACAGCCTCTGGCCATAGGTAATTAGGTAACTTCTTCTCATTTAACATAGACCTAGCAGCTTCAACAATTAACATGTTCCTTCTCTCTGCCACTCCATTCAATTCAGGAGTGTAGTTGGTTGTTACTTCCCTCTTTATGCCTCTGTCGTGTAGAAATGAATCAAACTCATGTGAAAAATACTCACCACCTCCATTAGATCTGATCCTCTTCAAGCTCCTTCTTGTTTGGTTTTCAACTAGTTCCAAGTACTTCTTGAAACATGTAAATACCTCATCCTTATGTTTCATGAAATAAAGAATTGTCCATTTACTATAATCATCCATAAATGACACATAGTACCTTGAACCTGAGATGGGTAAATCTTTGCTAGGTTCCCACACATTAGTGTGTACAAGCTCCAAATAGTCTTCATGGATGTATCCTCTCCTATTGAATGGTTTCCCGTGAGCTTTGCCAAATTGGCATGCTCCACATTTTATCATATGTTTCTTGATCACATTGGAAATGCCAAGCGCACTTTGATCCCTGCACATTTGCTTTAGAGTTCTTTCTCCTATGTGTCCTAGCCTCTTGTGCCATATTTCTAAAGCAATTTTCTGCAAATTCTATCTAGCTTGAAGATCTCTTAATCATTTGGTCTCCATCAGGAGAGAAAGTAAAGCATGGAGGAGAGAAGGAATGTGTTAATCACCATAACACATCTAGCCAGATTAATCTGCATACCTTTCTAGTATGTCAGCTTACTCTTGAGCTTAGAGAGAGCCTAGTTCCATTGGTGCACTATCAAAATGTTGAATCCCATGGGAATACCTAGGAAGTGAAAAATTTGACCACTAGGGATCAATTGACAACCATGGTTAGTAAGCGATTGAGGAGGGTGCCCAATAATTGCATTGAAAGCGGATTTAGAATTATTTATTTTAGATCTCAAAGCCTCAAAAAGGTTATTTAGACAAGTCCAAAACGTGTCAATGCTTAACATGTCATTATGCATGAAGACACTAGTATCATCGGCAAAAAGTCTCATGATTATTTGATCTTGATTGAGAGGTAGATTGAGGCCTTGAATATGACCTAAGTGAGCTTGATGGTTAACAAGGTAGCTAAGACCATTGATCGTGATAGCAAAGAGAAGAGGGGGAAATAGGCACCCTTCTCTGATAGAGCATTTTAATATAATTGCTTGAGAGAGATGACCATTGATGTTTATCTGAGTAGTTGCATTTTCCAGCAAAGTAGAGATCATCTTAATGATTTTTTGGCCAAAGCCCATGTGTTTCAACGATTGGACAATGAAGTCGCACTCAAGTCTATCATAAACTTTGTCGAAGTCAATCTTAAAGAAGAGGACATCTTGCACTGATTCCTCAACAAAAACTAGACCTTCCCAAACATCAATGATAGCCTCAAGGATGGACCTCCCCTTAATGAACCATTTTTGAGCCTCACTAATCTAGTCATGAAGGTGACAGGTAATACGGTTTGCAATTGTTGATATATTTAGGTAGTGATGTGTGTGAACACACTAGGACCACGAAGGCACTTTCTTCCCTCTTTAGGAGGTTTTTTTCCCCCGGCTTGTATGTACGCCTATTGGCCTAATGGGCTACTTATCTTTGTACATTCTCTAGTAATACATTCAGTATTGTGTGTTGTGCTCCAAGCTTCTTCTTCTTCCTTGTGTTGTTCACATGCTTCCGCAGACATCTAACTCCAATAATTGGTATCAGAGCAGGTCGCCTCTTCATCTAAGGCATAGTCGACACTCCTCTAGTTGCAGTCTCATAATCACATGAATTTTGGTGAGCATACTTAGCCTATTTTCGAGATCAAAACAGCTTCAATTTGTCGTGCCGAAATCACGATCTGAGCTCGTTTCGGCCTCCGAACACACTATCACAATGCTTGTGTAGGCTATTTTGTCTTTTTGTGCCAAAGGTATATCCCAGTTTTAGTTTGCCAATATAAACATCTCAAAGTTTTCTATAGGTCTAGCATAATTCATCTGGGCAGTTATGTTCAACTTTTTGAGATACAATCAATTTTCTGCATCAAGGTATTTTAGTCACCGGCCATGGCTGAAAGTAGTGATGTATTTTGTATGTTGGCTGCTGAGGATAAGTTGGATGGTACCAACTACCCGTTGTGGGCTTGTATGATGCGACATGTATTGGTTGCAAAAGGACCGTGGAACATTGTGTAGGGTGTTGAAAAACATCCTATCACACCTACAATTGTTACAACTACAGGTACTGAAGCTGATGATATTCTACACATTCATGTTCGTGCTATGGTTTCTACTGCACCTATTATAGAGCAAATTTGTTGGGATGGCAGAGATGCCTAGGCACATGCATTGATAGCTTTGTCTGTCAAACGTGCCATTATTCCTCACATATGCTCTTGCAGAACAGCTAAGGATGCTTGGGATACACTTACCATATTGTACCAAGCTAGGAATAAGGCTCGTGTTGCTTACCTCCAAAAACAGTTGGAGAGTGAGCACATGAATGAAGGTGATTCTATGGATAGTTTTCTAACAAAGATCAAAGACTTGAAGGAACAATTGATTTCCGTTGATGAGGTTATACCAGATAGCTCACTTGTGCAGACCGTTCTGAATGGTCTTCCTGATTCATATCAGAGTTTTGCTTCTACTCTTCGGTTGATGATGAAAGGCTATCCAAATGCCTTGTCATTTGAGGAGTTAGTCTTTGTTTTGTTGCATGAGGATTACTCCAAGCAGAACAAGTCCATTATGCATGTTGCAGATCAAGCTTTCTTGGCTAGTCAGAAGGGCAAAGGAAAATGGAGCTCTTCAACTAGTAAGCAGAAATTTGATAATGTTGCACAATCGAAGAGGGAAGACAATGATTATAAGAAATCAGAAAAGCAGAAATTGTTTTGCAAGTACTGTAAAGGAAATGATCATATCATAAAGAACTGTCCAAAACTGGCTGCTAAAGAGGCAAAGAAGAAAGAGTATGGAATGGTTGTTGCAGAGGCCTCTACACCAAAAATCGAGACTGCTAATCTTGTGCAGGAAGAAGAATGGGCGTTTACTACTGTTTGCAGTCTTGACCCATCTTGCATTAGCCAAGATTGGCTTGGTTGTGAAATTTATTGATGACAAATGTACAGTTCATGATCTGTCAAATGGCCACGTGATTATTGCTTTTGGCATTTTATGTCATGGGCTATATAAGCTCATAGACTATGAAAGATCTGTAAATGTTTCGCCATGTGCAGTACATGATTCTCAGGCTATGTCAAATGCAAAGCTTTGGCATGCACGCTTTTGTCATTTGAATTTTGCTAGTTTGCTACGCTTGCAGAAATTTGAAATGGTATCCTCTTTGCCCAAAGTTGAGGCACGTGGAAAACATGTTTGTGAAGGCTGTATTTTGGACAAAATGCACCATTCCTCCTTTCCAAAAGATGGTTCAGTTCGGGCTATGCAAAAATTGCAGCTTGTACATAGTGATGTCTGTGGTCCTATATAGACACCTTCTTTTGGAAATTATCTTTACTTCATGACTTTCATCGATGATTTTTCTAGACATGCATGGCTATATCCATTGAAGGTCCGAAGTGTTCATGTGATTCAAACAAGTTTTGGTTTTGGCTGAAAATCTATCAATATGTAAAATGGGCACCCTCCATTCTGATCGAGGGGGGAATATATGTCTTATGATTTTTAATGCATTTCTGGCTAAACGTAGGATAAAACACTAGTGTACAGTGTCGTGTATACCTCAACAGAATGGAGTTTTTGAATGAAAGAACAGGCCACTCATGGAGATGGCAAGGTGTATGGTTAAGAGTCAGGCTTTACCACATAGTTTCTAGCTTGAAGCTGTCATGTGTGCAACATATGTACTGAACAAGTGTCCCACTAAAGTACTGTAGTCTATCACTCCATATGAGGCTTGGCATGATCGCAAGCCATCTATTGCTCATCTGCGTGTTTTTGGTTGTTTGGCGTATGCATTAGTGCCTGAAGAACATCGTAGAAAATTGGATGATAAAGCAGTAAAATGTATTTTTGTTGGGTATAGTTCTGAAAGTAAAGGCGATCGTGTGTATCATCCACAGACTAAATGCATTCTAGTTAGCCGTGATGTTGTTTTTGTGGAAGATGCTATTCAGCCATTGCTTTCATGTACTAAGGAGACGTTTGTTAGCGCCAAAGACATGTATGATACTTTGCTGCCTCTTTTTATAGGTGAATAGTCTAGTGCTGGTCCTAATGAGGTAACTTCTTAGCCTTTGTAGGTTTCATTTGATGATGCAGATCATTCCATTTTTTATGTAGACTTACATGATGCACTTGTTGATGAGAGAGCTGATATTGAGCAGGCAAAAACTATGCCAAAATGGCTGGTGCAGACTTTGCATGATAGCAAATTAGATGCACCTCTGTCATATCGTACCCGTTCAGGCTCTCATAGTGCCTCTTTTGCATCAGATTTCTATGTTATGGCTGCATCTAGTCTCTGTGATGAGAATGAGCCTTTTCGTTTGATGAAGCACAAAATTAAAAAAATTGGATGGCTACTATGCAATTTGAATATGATGCTATAATGAAGAATGGTACTTGGTCTTTATGTGACTTGCCTCCTGGAAAGAAGGCCATTGGGACTAAGTGGGTATACAAGCTGAAGTGTAAACATGATGGTACAGTCGACATGTATAAAGCTAGGCTTGTTGCAAAGGGTTATGCACAGGAAAGAGGCATTGATTTTGATGAGACCTTTGCACCTACTTGCTGAATGACTACTGTTTGTAGCATTTGTGCACTTGCAACTCATCATGGTTGGAATGTACATCAGTTGGATATCAAAACAACATTTTTGAATGGCAACTTGCATGAAGAAGTGTATGTTTTTCAGCCCCGTGGCTTTGTGCAAAAAGGGCATCAGAACCAGGTGTGCAGGTTAAAGAAGGCATTATATGGCTTAAAGCAAGCACCACATGCTTGGTATGAAAATATACATGCCTATCTGATTGCACATGGTTTTGAAAACAGTCCAACTGAAAGCACCTTATATGTTAAGCATGTTAATGATGTACTTCTGATCATTGTGGTTTATGTTGGTGACATGCTGCTCACTGGTCCACATGAGAGGCATATTGCTGATTTTAAGGCTGATTTACATGCCTCATTTGAGATGTATGATTTGGGGCATTTGCATCACTATTTGGGCATTCAGTTTATGCACATTGATGGTGGAATGACTTTGTGTCAAACAAAATATATTGACACATTATTGCAGTGTTTCGGCCTTGAAGACTGTAAGCCTATTGCCACTCCTATGGAGACAGGTTTACGATTGAGTCTTCAGGATGCTGGAGATGCATTTGATGTTGTTCTCTATCAGTAGGCTGTTGG
Organism: Ceratopteris richardii; assembly: GCA_020310875.1. Classification (NCBI taxonomy): domain Eukaryota; kingdom Viridiplantae; phylum Streptophyta; class Polypodiopsida; order Polypodiales; family Pteridaceae; genus Ceratopteris; species Ceratopteris richardii. Next base: position 83,550 of record CM035417.1, read on the forward strand.
ATATTTACTTATGCATTACTCCGCCAGATATTCAGTTTGCTGTCTGTAGAGGAGGTACTCGGGTATCTACTTTTAACAGGACCATGCAGCAAGCACTCCAATACTTCACCTACTCAAGGGAGGTTCTCCTTAGGGAAATATACCCTTTAACACTTCTGTGAGCAGGCAGATATCAATGATTGCACAGAGTTGTGAATACTCAAGAAAATATTAATGACACCTGACAATGAAGGAAGACCAATCACTCCTTAGTTCGAACGGATGATTACGACATAGGCAAGAGAAATGCTCTAAAGTTGATGCTCTGGGCGAGCATGCCACTCCAGAACTAAACACATTCATTCCAAGAGATTCGTCCAATCCATACAATGAACACAGCTAGATGCAGACTAGCCCTGATCACTCTGAAGAATTGCTCTAAGGAAAAGAGCATAAAAATACCACTGACTCACACTGAAAGACAAGGCAAGGCCACTCTCTTCACACTATAGTGCTATTAGCCCTCCACTAGGAAGCCCACTCTCTGTATCCACACCACACAGTGACTTCCTACAGTAGGCTTGTAACCACACAGTGCCAAGAGAGGACCCCTGTACGCATATAAGTATATGTGTGTATCTGAATGTATCTGAAATGAACACAAATCCATTGCTTTTATAGGCTCCAATAGGGCAAAAGGGCCTTGCCGATTCCTCACGTCCACTGATCATGCGCCGATTGATTGCCCAAAATTAGAGGGGTAGATCAAATATGCCACCAATCTTGGATTGGATCCTCAAAAATAGGCAGTCGTCATAAATGGTTGGCGGCAACAGTCATTTCTCCACTTTCACTTTTACCACTTACACTTTTACTGTCACTTTTGCATGCAAGCTGAGATCCTCATTTTGTGCCGCCCGTGATATTTGAATGACCGTGAGAAGCACATCCTTCACCTAATTTTTGTAGTAGCTTTTGATCCTTCATATTAAGTGGGCAGTGTGGGAGGTGAGTTGTGGATAGTTGAGGGAGATTAAGGGGGTTGTGGGAGGTTGTGTGTGGGAATAGGGGGTGAGTTGTGGGGATTTGTGGGGGTTTTTGGGGTGTGGTCAAAAATTGATCCAAGATTTCAAAATTATTATTGCACCATTGGAAAGTACTCGTCGCGAGCTTTCCAATGATATATAACACTGTAGGGTTTGGTTGAGAAATGATCCTCCAAATGTCCATCCAAAATTGCATGAGAACCTTATGGGAGGTCGTGGGAAATTATGGGGTTTGTAGGGTTTGTGGGGTTTGTGGGGGGTTGTGGAGGGGTGTGGAGTTGTGTGGGTTTGTGGAGTTTGTGGAGGGCTGTGGGGGGGGGTGTGGAGTTGTGTGGGGTTTGTGGAGGGTTGTGGGGGGGTGTGGAGTTGTGTGGGGTTTGAGGAGTTTGTGGAGGGCTCTAGAGGGGTGTGGAGTTGTGAGGGGTTTGTGGGGTTTGTGGAGGGTTGTTGAGGGGTGTGGAGTTTGTGGGGGGTTGTGGAGTTTGTGGAGGGCTGTGGGGGAGTGTGGAGTTGTGTGGGGTTTGTGGAGTTTGTGGAGGGCTATGGGGGGTGTGGAGTTGTGTGGGGTTTGTGGAGTTTGTGGAAGGCTGTGGAGGGGTGTGGAGTTGTGTGGGGTTTGTGGAGTTTGTGGAGGGCTGTGGGAGGGTTGTGGAGTTGTGTGGGGTTTGTGGAGTTTGTGGAGGGTTGTGGAGGGGTGTGGAGTTGTGTGGGGTTTGTGGGGTTTGTGGAGGGTTGTGGAGGGCTGTGGAGTTTGTGGAGGGTTCTGGAGGGGTGTGGAGTTTGTGGAGGGTTGTGGAGGGGTGTGGCGTTGTGTGGGGTTTGTGGGGTTTATGGGGTTCGTGGGGTTTGTGGAGGGTTGTGGAGGGGTGTGGAGTTTGTGGGGGGTTGTGGAGTTTGTGGGGGGTTGTGGAGTTTGTGGAGGGTTGTGGGGGGGTGTGGAGTTGTGTGGGGTTTGTGGAGTTTGTGGAGGGCTGTGGGGGGGTGTGGAGTTGTGTGGGGTTTGTGGAGGGCTGTGGAGGGGTGTGGAGTTGTGTGGGGTTTGTGGAGTTTGTGGAGGGCTGTGGGGGGGTGTGGAGTTATGTGGGGTTTGTGGAGTTTGTGGAGTTTGTGGAGGGTTGTAGAGGGGTGTGGAGTTGTGTGGGGTTTGTGGAGGGTTGTGGAGGGGTGTGGAGTTTGTGGGGGGTTGTGGGGTTTGTGGGGTTTGTGGGGTTTGTGGGGGGTTGTGGAGGGGTGTGGAGTTGTGTGGGGTTTGTGGAGTTTGTGGAGGGCTGTGGTGGGGTGTGGAGTTGTGTGGGGTTTGTGGAGTTTGTGGAGGGCTATGGAGGGGTGTGGAGTTGTGTGGGGTTTGTGGAGTTTGTGGAGGGCTGTGGGGGGGTGTGGAGTTGTGTGAGGTTTGTGGGGTTTGTGGAGGGTTGTGGGGGGGTGTGGAGTTGTGTGGGGTTTGTGGAATTTGTGGAGGGTTGTGGAGGGGTGTGGAGTTGTGTGGGGTTGTGGTGATGGTGAAGGCCCAGGGTGGTGGGGGAAAGAGGAGCGATGGTGGAGTTGGAGGGGGTCGTGGTGATGGTGGGGGCCGGGGGGGTGGTGGGGGAAAAGAGGAGGGGACGGTGGGGTTGGAGGGGGTCGTGGTGATGGTGGGGGCCTCGGGGGTGGTGGGGGAAAAGAGGAGGGCTAGTGGAGTTGGAGGGGGTCGCGGTGATGGTGGGGGGTGCAGGGGTGGTGGGGGAAAAGAGGAGGGGACAGTGGGGTTGGAGGGGGTCGTGGTGATGGTGGGGGCTGCGGGGGTGGTGGGGGAAAAGAGGATGGCTGGTGGACTTGGAGGGGGTCGCGGTGATGGTGGGAGCCGCGGGGGTGGTGGGGGAAAAGAGGAGGGGATGGTGGGGTTGGAGGGGGCGTGGTGATGGTGGGGGCCGCGGGGGTGGTGAGGGAAAAGAGGAGGGCTGGTGGAGTTGGAGGGGGTCGAGGTGATGGTGGAGGCCGCAGGGGTGGTGGGGGAAAAGAGGAGGGGATGGTGGGGTTGGAGGGGGTCGTGGTGATGGTGGGGGCCGCGGGGATGGTGGGGGAAAAGAGGAGGGCTTGTGGAGTTGGAGGGGGCCATGGTGATGGTGGGGGCCGCGGGGGTGGGGGGGAGGGGGGGGAAAGAGGAGGGGATGGTGGGGTTGGAGGGGGTTGCAGGGGAGAGAGAGAGAGAGAGAGAGAGAGGGAAATGCCGCGATATAGATCCCCACATCAAGTCTTTGCACCATCCCGGTGCAATTCCCGAAGCTGAAAACAAGATAGTGAAGGAAGTTCTTCCTCCTTGACTTAATTCAGGTGATTCTTCACCCTGGAGATATTGATTGGTTTTTTTTATTTTTTTTACTTTTTTTTTACTTTTTTTATTATATTATATATATATATATATATATATATATATATATATATATATATATATATATGTATGTATGTATATATATATATATAAACTGCAATCACTGAATGAAATACGGTAGGTACGGTGAATGAAATGCTTCCAATTTACCTTAATTCAGGTACTTCTTCATCCTGGAGATATTGACCAAGGGTATCCTCTTACCCTGCAAATCCTCGAGATGTATTGCTCCATGAGGTAATACCTTTACCACCGTGTAAGGTCCTATCCATTTGGGTGCCAGTTTGGTTGGAATTGTTGGGACCTGATGCACTAAAACCATGGATCCTTCCTGAACTTCATTAGACCTCAGATACCTATCATGCCGTCTCTTGCGCTCTTCTTGTGTTACCTGAAGTTTTTGCATTGCTCCTTCTCTGTATTCTTCTAATGCCACCAATCTCTCAATGGGAGGTTCAATTCCAATGGTTTTAGTTCCCATTTCCTTTTTGATAATAAATTCAAATGGGTCCAATGCCTCTTTTCCATATACTAAGCAAAATGGACTCTCACCAGTGGTTCCCCTTCTTGTAGTTCTGAAAGCCCAAATTGCACCGATCAATGCTTGTGGACAAAAGCTTTGATGATCAAAAGATAATTTGCGCAGCAACCCGATCAAAATCTTATTGGAGCTCTCTGCTTGGCCATTTGCCCTTGGATAGTAGGCACAAGATTTTTTATGGAAGACCTTGTACCTGTCAAATATAAATTGGAGCAGGTTATTTACAAAATGTGTTCCCCTATCACTAGTGATTTCCAGTGGGCAACGAAATCTTGAGAAAATACGTTTATACAAGAACTTAACTACTGTTAACGCCATGCAATCCACAGTAGCTTTAGCCTCTATCCATTTAGTTGCATAACATGTGGCCATCAAAATATACTTCTTACCCCCAGGTTGACCAGTTGGACTAATTGGTCCTATGAAATCAAGACCCCATCGTTCAAATGGGTGCCATCCTGTAGATATGACTAATGGTTGGAAATTCAATCTGGTTGGAGTAGGAGCACATCTCTGGCAAATGTGGCATTCTTTAGCAAACTTGATCGCATCCTTGTAAATATGAGGCCACCATAGTCCCTTGTGGATGATTCTGTGAGCCAATTCTTCCCCCTTTAGATGCCCTTCACTGTGTGCTGCCTCTAGCAAAAGATTTACCTCCTCTGGATAAACACATTTTCTCAAGATATCATCCTGATAGTATTTGTATAAATTTCCATTTATAAGTGAATATGCTTTGGTTTTCAGGAGCAATCTTCTCTTTTTTATAGGTTTCAAGTGTTTTGGGAGTTTTCCAGTAGTGAGAAAATGGAGAATTCCATCATACCAATCAGTCTGAATTGCCACTAGAAAGAGATTACTATCCTCCAGTTCATCATTAATACTTGTTGCCTTCTCGCTCATTGCAGTCCTGGACACTTGATCTGCCATGTAATGCTTCCTTCTTGGCTTAATGTGAATATCAAAGTTGAATTCTTGAAAGAGGAGTAACCATATCCAAATCCTTCCAGCTACTCTAGGCTTGTTTATCAAGTACTTCAAGGGCTGATGGTCAGATATGACTATAAAATGTACACCGAGTAGGTAATGCCGAAACCTTTGAAGAGCAAATACAATATCCAAGCCTTCCCTTTCGGTTGTACTATAGTTCCTTTCTGCCTGGGTGGGTAGTCTGCTGGCATAGGAGATAGGTCTATCAACCTTGTTTAATAATGGTTGAGCTAGAACTGCACCAACAGCATGAAGGCTGACATCTGTATGCACATGAAACTCTAATGACCAGTTAGGAACACTTAAAAGTGGAGCAGTACATAACCTCATTTTCAGTTCACAAAATGATTTCTCAGCTTCAGCACTCCATGAGAAAGGGACCTTTTTATTGGTAAGCCTTGATAAGGGCTTAGCTATTTCTGAATACATTCGTATGAATCTTCTATGATATCCTGCATGGCCCAAAAAACTTTGCACTTCTTTTGGGCTTTGTGGAATAGGCATGGATAGAATAGCAGTAACCTTTGCAGGGTCAACCGTTATCCCTTCAGCATATACTATGTGACTAAGAAGAGTGCCCTTGGTGACCAAAAATGACATTTAGCAGGATTTAACTTCAAACCTGTTTTGAGACATTGCTCAAAGATTTCATTTAGATTTTCCAAATGATCATGGAAATCTTGAACTGCTGCTCTTCTATCTGTGCCTGAAAACATTGAAAAGTCATCCATGAAAATGCGGAGAAAGGTTGTTAACCACTTGCCCAATATCAGATACATTTTTCCATTAAATGAAGCTGGTGCACTCTTCAAACCAAAAGCCATGCGAATATAGACATAAGTGCCCCATGGAGTAACAAAGGCTGTTTTGTCCCTATCATCAGGATGGATCATTATCTGATTGTAGCCACTAAAACCATCCAAGAAGCTATACAAAGTGTGACCGGCTACTCCCTCAAGTACTTGTTCTGAAAAGGGTTGAGGAAATCCATCTTGAACAGTCACTTTATTTAAGGCACGAAAATCAACGCAAACCCTTATTTTTCCACTATTTTTCTTGGGTACAATAACCATAGAAGAAAGCCACCTGGAATGTTCTACTGGAACAATTATACCTGCTTCTTCTAGTTTTGTAACTTCCAACTTTACCACCTCTGCATATTTTGGATTGAGTCGATACGGCCTACTTCTTGCAGGCGCGGCTCCCTCAACTAAGGGTATTCTTTGTAATCCAAGCTCCTCTGGTATCCCTGTTAGATCTTTGTAGGACCATGTGAAGACATTTTTGTAGGCAAAAAGTAAAGAAGTTACCTTCTGCAGTAAAGGAGGATAATGCCATAGCCAAGAGGCCAAGTGGACTACTTGAGGGTTCTCTTTATCCCCTAGATTTATTTCTTGAACCAATGTTTCAAGACTAGTCTTGTTTGAGAAATCATCTCCACTGTATGCAAGAGTGGACTTTACCTTATATTCTCCAATATGTTCTCTGGTTCATCCTTGAGGTATATCCGTCAAGGAAGATCTTCTCTGCACTCAGGCTCATAACTTTCCATCCTGGGTACTTCTATATTTTTTGTCTCTTCAAAGTTTGTATTCTCCTGCAAACTCTCATTCTCCAACTCCTTGTGATCTTCATGGCCTTTTTCTGCAACTCCTTCATCCGTAACTTCTTCTTCTATTTCACTGATTTCCATCGTGCAACACTCTGCACTTTCAATCATCCAATTCAATAATGTATCTTCTTCTTGGGGTAGAGAGGGCATTACCTGAGTATCCACAGTATACCCAGTAGTTTTCCCTGAGTCGAATCCTTCTTCCAAATGTAGTTGCAGTTGGCTATTGGTACTAGTTGAAATCCATAGTTTGTTCTTCCCCCAATCTTGCAAAGCTTTTGCTTGCCTCAGCCAAGGTCTACCCAGGAGTAAAGGGTAAGAAGTCTCCTGTGGAAGTGCAATAACAACAAAATCTAGAACGAAGTGGCAACCCTATACTATCATCAGTACCTTTTCAATAATGCCAAGAGGCGCAACCCAATGTTGATCTGCTAGTGTAACTGTGAATGGTGCCATCTTGGTGGGGTTCAAATTCAGTTTCTTCATTGTGAAATCTGGCATCAAATTGATACCAGAGCCTCCATCTATGATCACACCTGTGAGAGCTTCATCCTTTATACAAACAGATAATCTTGAGCTTTGGTAGTCTGCTAAGGGTGCAGGGGGAAAATCAACCATGAAAGCATCTATACTAGGTGATTGGATTAAGTGAGCAGAGTGTATAATCTTCAATAAGTCACTTCTTATTTTTGAATCCATCCTTATAAGTTCATACAGACTAACCTTTTGATGAATACCTTTCAAGATATGTTCAATGTTTACCTCGTGAGTGTCTTCTTGCAGACTTGTTGGTTGGTCCCTCAGAGAAGTAGCCATCCTTTCATAACCTCCTTCAATTTCCTCTATGCCCTTCCACCCCGCCTTCTTTTCCTCTTCTTTATCCTAGACTCCCTCTTGTTCTTCTCTATGGGTTGCTGCCGCTTGTCTGGCTCTAGTCATCATGGGCATTGAAGAAGATGAAACAGCATAAGACTGAGTGGTCCTACTTTCTTCTTGTGGAGAGACTGCAATCATGTGGATTGGAGTAGGACGGCTTCTTGGGCAATCTTTGGTGTAGTGATCCTTAGCCTCGGGACAATGCTGACAAGGAGGTGCATCTTCTGGAAGGGAACACCTGTTTTGCATATGGCCATACTCACCACAACGGTAGCACATCAAAGGCCTATTATATATGGGCTTCGTTGGTATGTTCTCCTCTCTATTAGGTGCATTTGAAGTACTAGCATAATATGAATCCAAAGCTTGAGAGTTACCTCGTTGCTGTGTACCCTTGCGGTAGTAACAGTCTCTAGCTTCATGACCATCCTTTCCACAAAATTGACAACTTACCTTGTTAGGACAATTAGCATTGGAATGCCGATTGTTGTTATAAATTGTGCACCAAATCTGCCTTCTCATATCCTGAGTGGTCCGCAAATCTTCTAACTCACAACGAAGTTGGGCTACTTCATCATCAGTGCGACGTAGTGGTGGCAAAACCTTCTCTTCTTGTTGATTTTGTTGCATTCTCAATGCCTCCAGTTCAGTTGCCCAATAGGGTCTAGTTCTACAGCATAATTCGATTGTGTATCCCCTTCAAAATTTTGCCTAGCTTCTTCAATGCGTGATGCTGCTGCAACAAAATCATTGAGGGTTGCATCCAATCTAAGAGACTCACATAGCTTCTACTGAGATGACATGGGCAGAGCTTTTTCTATCCATTTTTTAACCAGGAAGTCACTTGGAGCATGTGGCAGACGTGCAACAAGTGCTTGTGTTCTAGTGTGAAGTTCATGAAAGGATTCACTTGATCTTAGCCTTAGATTCTCGAGCTAGTCTAGAGCTCTTTCCGAGGAGTCACTAGGTCGAAATGTGTGTGAGAATGCCGTCTTCAGAGCCTCCCATGTAGCAAAATGGCCATCTGCATATTGATTGTACCATTTGTCAGCAAGGCCTTCCAATGTGGATGGGAAGAGTATCAGCATTGCATCCTCTCTATTCTGCAAACCTCGTCCACGGCATAAGGAGATGAACCTCCTCACATGATCATCAGCATCCTCATAAGCTTGTCCCTTGAAGGTAGGGAACTTGATATTGAGTCTGGAGAGTAAATGAGAGAGATCCTCCATTTGCACTGGTGTTTCTTCTGACGTATTTGAGGAGGTCTAATATTCTCCTATGCTCCTCCTTTGACAGTGTGTCGCACCGAAATCAATAGAGGTAGGTTCACTAGTTGAAGATATAGCTGACTTGTTAAGGCTCCTTCGTATATGAAGAGGCTTCTTATCTACTCACGCATGGGTCATGTACCTACTTGCAAATGCAATAGGGCAAAAATACTGAAAAAGAGGACTATTTACTATCCTCAGGGCCTCTCATAGAAATGCAAGTGTCCCACCGGGCGTGCCAAACTGTAGAGGAGGTACTGGGGTATCTACTTTTAACAGAAGCATGCAGCAAGCACTCCAGTACTTCACCTACTCAAGGGAGGTTCTCCTTAGGGAAATATACCCTTTAACACTTCTGTGAGCAGGCAGATATCAATGATTGCAACAGAGTTAGGAAGACCGGTCACTCCTTAGTTTGAACGGATGATTACAACATAGGCAAGAGAAATGCTCTAAAGTTGATGCTCTGGGCTAGCATGCCACTCCAGAACTAAACACATTCATTCCAAGAGATTCGTCCAATCCATACAATGAACACAACTAGATGCAGATTAGCCCTGATCAATACAAAGTCTGAAGAATTGCTCTAAGGAAAAGAGCATAAAAATACCATTGACTCACACTGAAAGACAAGGCCAGGCCACTCTCTTCACACTATAGTGCTATTAGCCCTCCACTGGGAAGCCCACGCTCTGTATCCACACCACAGAGTGACTTCCTACAGTAGGCTTGTAACCACAAAGTGCGAAGAGAGGACCCCTGTACACATATAAGTATATGTGTGTATCTGAATGTATCCCAAATGAACACAAATCCATTGCTTTTATAGGCTCCAATAGGCCAAGAGGGCCTTGCCGATTCCTCACGTCCACTGATTATGCGCCGATTGATTGCCCAAAATTGAAGGGGTAGATCAAATATGCCACCAATCTTGGATTGGATCCTCAAAAATAGGCAGTCGTCATAAATGGTTGGCGGCAACAATCATTTCTCCACTTTCACTTTTACCACTTACACTTTTACTGTCACTTTTGCATGCAAGCTGAGATCCTCATTTTGTGCCACCCGTGATGTTTGAATGATCCTGAGAAGCACATCCTTCACCTAATTTTGTAGTAGCTTTTGATCCTTCATATTAGGTGGGCGGTGTGGGAGGTGAGTTGTGGGGAGTTGAGGGAGATTATGGGGGTTGTGGGAGGTTGTGGGTGGGAATAGGGGGTGAGTTGTGGGGGTTTTTGGGGTGTGGTAAAAAATTGATCCAAGATTTCAAAATTATTATTGCACCATTGGAAAGTACTCGTCGAGAGCTTTCCAACGATATATAACACTATGGGGTTTGGTTGAGAAACGATCCTCCAAATATCCATCCAAAACTGCATGAGAACCTTATGGGAGGTCGTGGGAAATTGTGGCGTTTGTGGGGTTCGTGGGGTTTGTGGGGTTTGTGGGGGTTGTGGAGGGGTGTGGAGTTGTGTGGGGTTTGTGGAGTTTGTGGAGGGCTGTGGGGAAGTGTGGAGTTGTGTGGGGTTTGTGGAGTTTGTGGAGGGTTGTGGGGGGGGTGTGGAGTTGTGTGGGGTTTGAGGAGTTTGTGGAGGGCTGCGGAGGGGTGTGGAGTTGTGTGGGGTTTGTGGGGTTCGTGGGGTTTGTGGGGTTTGTGGAGGGTTGTGGAGGGGTGTGGAGTTTGTGGGGGGTTGTGGAGTTTGTGGAGGGCTGTGGGGGGGTGTGGAGTTGTCACTCTAGCACAATGGTGAGTACCAACGTGAGGAGATAGACCTCCTAAATGTCAATCCGTGGAGACATGAGGACCGGTATGAAGACCGTGAGCAAGTGATGGCACAAGTGCGTGAGTGAAAGCACACAAGCATGCACACACATACACACACACGCGCACAAAGCAAGAACAAAGAGTGGAACAATGGGAGGTCTTCGATTACTCAAGAGCTCTCTTACAAAACTGAAATCTACAACAAGCTAACCTCAAAAATGAGCTCTCCAGCCCTTTTTATAGTTTTTGAGTGGTTTTGGCCCTGTCCAGACCTAGTGTCCGGCCTAGTTAAAAAATAGGTTCCAGGGCTTATTTGGGGCTCAAACGAAGTCTAAAAATTATGAAAATTGGTAGGATGGTAGTTCTAATACTCCTCAAGCTCGAGGACTCCTCGGCTTGAACAAAATGGAGTTACAAAAATGGAAAATGGTATTTACAATGGTTTTTAGTGATAAAAATCACTATTTTTGTAGGGATTTCTTCTGAAAATTTGACAGGTGCTTCTTGGAGCTCCCTACTTGCTCCTTCTTCTTGTGTGTCCACTTCCTTGATGCACTTCCATGTTTTGTCCTTGATCTTGAGATTCAACACTGTCCTTGATCTTGAGGTTCAACACTCCCCCCCCTCTTGAGTCTGTCGTCCCTGACAGACCTTTGTTGTAGTGGTTGTTCCATGTAGTACGTTGAGAGGTAGTGTCCTTTACGTCCAACAGGGGCGATCCATCTTCCCAATGTGGCCTAGTCGTTTGTCTGGTTCTTCACTTTGCCACTGCTAGCTCTTGTAGGTTGTAGTCCCTTTGTACGTACTTCTGCCTTGTATTCCATCTTCATGGTGCATTTGTGAGCTGTCCAAAATGGCTAGTTGCTCAAAGGAGGTGGTCAATGGTGATGATGAGCAACTCTCGATGGTGGATGGCTTCCTTGCTCTTGTAGTGGTCACCGTGATGTCCTCTGATTCTTCCAAAGATGGCTTTCATAGTTTTCATGCCAAGTACGTGTAACCCATAATGGATGATGGGTAAGTGCATTAGTGCATGGGTTGAACAAAATATGTGCCTTGTGCATGGCCTTGTAATGTGGCCCTCCGTATGCGTACTTGGAAAATGCATGGCAAGAAGTATGGTGCAAGAGATTGGGTCTTGAGCTAAGTGCTCAAGGGTATGCTGACGAAGAGGTTTCCTAATCTATCATGGTTATAGTGTTGTTGAAGCATACACGTCTTACCATGGTGAAAGGTCCGTTGATCTTCATCTCTTCGTGTTGTAGTTCCATCATGGTGTTTGACCATTGGCTTGTCCTTTTTGTTGATGGATGTCCTTGCTGAAAGTTCGCTGATGAGCATTTTCAAGCACATAATCCTTTTTTTTTTTTTTTTTTTTTGGGAACACGATGGCATCAAACAAGAAGAAGGAGGTTAGTATCGATAACATATTTTACATGTGAAAATTGTGTTTCATGTGCCTGGGATTTCTCAATTGTGTCTATGCACGGCCGTGTAATGTGGCCCTATGTTGATGCATACTTTGGAAATGCATGACCTGAATGGTGCAAAAGACAAGGTTATGCCAAAGGCACATGGTGGTTGCATGTCGAGGCTTTCATGTTCTCGCAGATGTTGCTACAGCCTTTGTTGGAGGTATCCACTGGATGTCAAAAGGACAACTGATTTTAGGGACCCATTTCGGAACAGTGTTGGGTTGCGTACAAGCCCTTGTTGACTTCTTCATCTTTGGTTGGTTGCTTAGATTTTGTATCCGGAGTGGTTCGTTCTTTGGTGCTGTGGATGCGACTGGTCCCTTAAGCTTCCAAACCCATATCCTTGATGATTATCTTCTTACTTTTGCCGAAGGGTTGAGTTTATCTTCTTTGGGTCTTTGTGCATTGTTCTTACCCTTTTCTCTCCTTGGCGTCTTTGTTGAGACCTTTTGCATGGTGGAGAGAATAAGCCGTTGTGCATGTAAGAGCTTCTTAGGTACCCATATCTGTAATCGCCCTTGTTGAGCTACGGCTAATTTCTTAGGCACCCAGATTTGTCGGAGATCTTTTGGTTGAGATGGCCCTGGTCGCTTATTTTTGGTCTTCACATGGTTGGCTTGCCTGGGTGAAAACTGGGTAGGCAAGGTTGATGGTTGTTCTCCCTTTCATACCCAGATCTGCTTCATGCCCGGAGATATTTTTTCTTTGAATTCTCGTTGTTTGTTTGATGTAGTGGTTGTCATGTATTGTTTCATTTGCCTTTGTGGTTGATTGGTGATGGCCTTCGTCTTTATACTAGAGGATTCAGCTTGCCTTTGAGTCCTTTCCTCTGTGACCGAGTCCTTCTGGGTCATAGAGCTTTGGACACACTCAACATCTTGTGCATGAAGATTGGTCTTAGAGGAACTAAGAGTGTGTGTGGTGCCATGATCGGTGAGCATACAATTCTCTAATTCTAATGTAATGCATTGTTCCTGTACCCAAACTTGAAGAAGTTGACTTCTTAAGTTCAAGTTGACTGCATGGTCATAAATCCAATCTTGACCCAAGACAAGTGGCTCTGTAAGGTCCACATCGTGACACACTAACATCTTGACTTTTATTGGAACATCTTGAAGGCAGATGGGAAGTTCCACTTCACCCAAGCAAGGGGTTTCTACACCTCCCAATCCTATGAGATATGCTTCTATGGGCTTGATGTCCAATTGCAGGTCTTGGCAGTATGAAAGTCTAACTGCACTAGTTGCTGCACCTGAGTCAACCAATGCTCTCACAGTCTTTACACTCTTTCCTTGTCCTACCTCTATAGTCACAAAGGGGCGTCGGTCGATGATTCGAGAGGTAGTTATGCCCGATTTTTGGCACATGTCCATGTGATATTTTGGAGCTTTTGTGTTGGCATCTAGGCCTAGTCGCCGTAACTTATTTCTTCTGATGCGCTCTCTAGCCTCTGCTTGTGCTTCTTCTCTAACTCTTAACTCCTCTTCTTTTCGCTTCTTAGCAGTGTGGAGTCTCATGAGCATTTCCTCTGTAAGAGATTCTTGATATAACTTGACTCGACAACCACTTATATAGTTCGGTAAGATATCACCTTCTAAAGTAGCCAATTGAACGGCACCACTAGTGGAGAGTCTATTAATGGTCATGGGTCCATATCCTCGTTTCTCCAATTTGCGGGCATGTTGCTTTAGCGTATAAACCAGCACCAGATCTCCTTCTTTCAACCCTTTGTCCTTCACATGGGCATCAAAGTATGCCTTTTGCCGTTTCTTTGCAGCATAAATGCCTGCTGCTGCACGTAGCCTCGTCTCACCTAAACGTTCTAAATCTAAGATCCTAGAGGACAATTCATGTCCATTCCACTCATGCTCTTGTGCTACCTTCAAGGTTGGGATTAGGAAATCCAATGGTAGCATAGCATTCTGTTCGAAGACCATCTGAAATGGGGTGGCATTGAGTACCGTTTTGTAGGCAACTCGGTATGCCCAAACAGCATGATGAAGTTGTTTGTCCCAATCAGAGCGTTTGTTATTTACGAGTTTTGTCAACACGTTACATAGGATCTTATTCGTACTCTCGGCTTGTCCATTGGCTTGTGGATGATAAGGGGCAGACTTCTTGTGTATCACCATGAATTCTTGAAGGAGATTTTTAATGACCTCGTTCAAGAAGTGCGTACCTCTATCACTAACCAACTCTATTGGTAGTCCATATCTCGTGAACACGTTTTCAAATAAGAACTTAGCCGTTGTTTGAGCATCATTCTTTGTTGTGGCCTTCACTTCCACCCACTTGGTAAGGTAATCAGTGGCTACAATAATGTACTCAGCATGGGAGTTTCTAGCTGGGGGGTTAATGGGACCCACAAAGTCTATACCCCACTTCGAGAAGGCGCGTCCTCCCATCATTGGCCTCAAAGGCATCTCATCTTTCCTTATCGGATATTGTGCGCGTTGGCATGTGTCACATTTCTTCACATAGGTATGTGCATCCATATGAAGAGTTGGCCACCAAAGTCCTGAGAATAGAATGGTCTTAATTACTCTGTCAGGCCCAAAGTGTCCACCTACAACACCACTGTGTGCAGTTTCTAAGACTTTCAAGTAGTCTGATTCATGAATGCATACTCTTAGGTATCCATCCTTGCCTCTCCGATATAGGTTGTCTCCTACTAAGGCATAGTCCTGAGCCTCTTGCTCCATGCTTCGTCTTCTTGCAAGTCCAACCTCATTGGGTAATGTTCCCAATCTCATGAATTCCACCAATGGCGCACTCCAATCTGGAATTAACGACATGTGGTAAAGAGTGGCATGCTCCACTGGAGGTCTCTTCTGGCACATTGGACAATTCTGAATCCACTCCTGTATTTCTTTGTCCATGCTAGGCCAATATACTCCCAAACGTTTTAGATTCTGCAATGTGCGTTGTTTAGAGTAGTGATTTCCTAGCAGTCCCTCATGCGCTTGTTGCAACCAACTAGTATGTTCATCGTCCTCGACACAACAAGCTAACACTCCCTCTGTGTCTTGTTTGTACATGCTCCCTGCCAAAATTTGATATTTTTGTGATCTCACTACTTCTTCTTTGTTCGTTTTCACATTCTTATTTGCAGGGCCGAAGGTTAGGACTGGTACTAAATTAATTGCCCATTTAGGAACAACTTCTAAATTGAACAAATAAGCGTCAGGTAGTTCATCTGACACTCCTTGCGGTGACTCTCCTGAAGTGATGCGAGACAGGTGATCTGCCCTGAGATGGGTTCTACCTTTCCTAACAACCACTTCAAAATCGTATTCCATTAGTAAGAGGAACCATCTTACTAAGCGTCCAGTATTGCAAGGTTTATTGACCAAATATAATAGAGCTTGATGATCAGTGAAAAACTTGAATTTGTTGGCCAATAGATAGTGTCTAAACTTCTTCACAGCATATACCATGCCTGGACCTTCTCTTTCCGTTGTGGTATAATTTCGTTCAGCTGCATTTAATTGCCTACTAGCATATGCTATCGGCAAATCGAGGTTTCCTTCACCCGTGGGTTGTGCTAGCACACATCCGATGGCATGATTGGAGGCATCTACATGGACATGAAAGGGTTTGCTCCAATCAGGTGTGGTCAGTATTGGTGCTGAGCACAAGCGTCTTTTCAACTCATTGAAGGATTTTTCACATTCATCGTTCCACTCAAAATTTGTCAACAGTCCATAAAGAGGTTTAGCTACGATGGCATACATGTGGATAAACCTGCGGTAATATCCATAGTGGCCCATGAAGGCTTGTACCTCCTTAACGTTCTTTGGCCTGGGCAGCTCCGCTATGGCTCTTACTTTATCCTCATCTGTAGATATTCCGTTTTTAGAAACAATATGACCTAAGATCTTACCTTGTCGTACCATGAATACACACTTTTCTGGGTTCAGACAAACTCGATATTCTCTACATTTGTTGAAAATTTGTCTAAGCTCAGGAATGTGGTATCCTCTTTGTTGGGAATGAGCACATAAATCATCCACATATACTTCTAAGCTCTTTCGCAAGAACTCCTTGAAGACATGACACATGAGCCTTTGGAATGTTGCAGGTGCATTGGTGAGCCCAAATGGCATCACACGGAATGCAAAGATTCCCCATTCTGTGGCAAAAGCCGTTTTGTGTTGATCTTCTGGGGCAATGGCTACTTGATTGTAACCCGAAAATCCATCAAGGAAGCTATAAACTTCCTTGCCTGCAACACGCTCCAAAAGATGTTCGGTGATTGGAAGTGGATAACTATCTCGAATTGTAGCAGCATTAACTTTTTTAAGGTTAATACACACTCGCAATTTTCCATTCTTCTTGGGCACCACTACAATGGGGGACACCCATTCAGTATGCTCAATCTCATAGATAAATCCAGCTTCAATCAGCCTATCAATTTCTTCTTTTATTTTAGCTGCATAAGTGTCATTATATGTGTAGGGCTTTTGTTTGGTGGGTTTGGCATCGACAGTCATGGGGATCGTATGAGAGCAAATTCTTGGATCTACGCCCTTCAAATCTCTATAATGCCATGCAAACACGTCCCTATATTCCCTTAGTATAGCTACAAGCTCTGCTTCTTCTTTTGCACTTAGGTCATCTCCTATGTATGTACATCGTTCTTCGTTCCCTTCAATGGTTACAACAATTTTTTTGGTCTTTTCTTTATTGTCATATGATTCTCCTATGATGGCCTCTCTTTTAGGCATTCGTACCAAAATTTTTCGGTCTTCCACTTCATATTTCTTGAAGTTTTCTGGTACTTCAAACAATGATTCTTCCTCTTCCTGCTTCACTGCTTTTTGTTTCTTTTTCTTTTGACCTCCTTCACTTCCTCCCTTTGAATTTATAGTTTTGATGCTTGTGAGGGGCTCTTCTTCTTTTTGAGTCAATACTCCTACATCTTCTAGATAGTGCTCTTCTTAGATGAAGCAACTGTCCATCACAATGGACTCTAGATCATCGTCATTCTCTTCTTCTTCTATGACATCACTAGGGTCACACTCTTCCAACAAGGGTTCACACATGAATACTGAGATATCATAACCCTCCTCATCACAATGAGGTGTCCATTGTTCTTCATTGACTGCAATGTCCATGGTAGCTAAGATTTTTGCCCAACCATGAGGCTCAAATTCCTCATCTGGAAATATCATCGGTGTATAGGCTGGGTCTTTTATTGGTCTATCTCCTGGGGAAGTTCCTTCTTCTCTTGCTTTTAGGCGCTTTTCCTCTTCCTCTGCGACCTTGCACATCCACAAGTGAGTATCTTCATGCAACCAGGATGGGTCAGGTGAACTTCTAGAATGCATGGAGATGGAATCTTCTTTCGCTTTGTGGATAGGGTTCCACTGTAGGGGTGGTACATCTCTGAAGGTGTAATCCTTCAAATTGACCTTGGTCGTGACCCCTAAGTGTTGTAAGTACAAGGAGTTGGTTCCCCAATCCTGTACTATTTGCAATTGTCGTAGGAAGGGTCTTCCTAGGATCATCTCGTAGACATTATTTTTCTCAAAGTCACATATAGCAAATGTATGTTCAAACTCTACACCACAGGTGGTTAGAGTTATCCCCTCAAGCAATCCTAGAGGTCTTTCAAAATGACCATCTGCCATTTGAAGTTTCATTCTCGTTGGTCTTAATGTGGGTTTGCCCCATCGCTTCCACAAGGAGGTGGTCGCAATAGCAACACCAGCACCTGAATCTACGATTGCTTTGGTTGTGTAACCTTGATAGGTGATTGGAAGATAAGTATTACCTTCTTCACCTTCGCTCATGTCTCCTATTTTATCAAGAGGTATCTCTGGAACTTTTTGCTTAGAGCCCACTTTTGGCATATTGGAATCAAGTTCTGGAACCTGATCCTTCACATGATTCCATAGCTCAGGTTTTGCTTTTAGCAGCTCTTCCACAGTGAGATGACACTGAACCTTAGTGTTCTTCACAACATCAGTGTTTCTTGGAATCACTGAGTCTTCATTCCTTACCAATATTGTGGGATCTCTGATCTGGAGAGATTCAGATTCCCATGGGCCTGTGAATTGAGGCAACTCTTGTAAAGAATTAGATTCAAAATCTAATCTCTCATCCTCTTGTTGCTTTGCTTGATCTCCGTAAATGGATGGAATGTCTTGGGGAAATTGATCATGAAGATCATCAATCTCAGGAATAGGAGGGGAGTTACCCTTCTCCTTGGCCCATTTCTCTTCTTGTATTTCCCGCAAGAACTCTTGAGAATACTGTTGAATTGAAGGAGGTATTCCCCCATCCGTGGAATTAGGAACATAAGCTCCCATTGGTGGTGAGCTTCCTCTCTCAATAGCCGGTTGAGCCTGTGGAGGTAAAGAAACTTGTGGTTTGTTTACCAACTGTTCTAATCTTTCTAGTAAGCCCTGAAAATGCAAATCCGATTTGATAGAGTTTGTCTGATTGAACTTTTGACTGGTCTCGAGTATAGCTTGAGCTTGTTCTACCATTTTCATGCACATTTTCATCCGTTCAATCTCTAAATCTGCTCTAGGGTAACTCTTGTCTAGGTTTGCAGTTGTTGGCCCTTCTTGAAGACGAGCCTGATAGGCCTTGAACATCATGTCCAAGCCTTCTGGAATTGGATCTGCAAAAACAGACCCTGATTGCGGCCTATTTACAATGGGCGATGGGTTGGAATGAGGTGTTGTGGATAGAGGTTCGGCATGAGAGGGGCTTTGAGATGCAATGTCTTCTATTTTTGTTTTGGTATCCCTTAGGCTTTCTTCTAGTTCGGATATCTTTTTGTTCCACTTGTGATTAGCCTTCTCTCTGGTATCCTTCCATGTCCTTGGTTTCCTCTTACTAGGCTCTCCTGACTCACTTGACTCCGATTGCTCAGACGGTTTTGCTTGTTGTGTAGCCTGTGCCCTAGTGACTGCCTGTACAGGAACCACATTACTGCTACTTGAACTTGAATCCGCCACTAAGCCTACCACATTGATGGGTGTAACCTTGGGTGCACTAGAGGGGTTTCTGGGACACTCTCTCGGGAGATGTTCCTTGCCACATTCAAGACAAAAGCCTTGTATGGTGATGTTTTGTCCTTGTCCTAGAGTTGGTTGGTGGGGACATTCACAAATGAAATGGTCACCCTGACATCTAAAGCATGGTCCTCTAGGGGCTTGTGGTCTCACTTGTCTCGCTTGGGGCCTAGGGTTTGGATTAGTGTACATAACATTGGAGTAGTCTGACTCCCAATTTTGCTCCATCGGTGGTGTCTCATATTGATATGGAGAAGTCTCACTTTGCTCAGGTGACTCTATGTAATAAGCTTGCGAACTATCTTCATGGAAGTAGTCTGAACTATGAGCATGAGAGTCATTTTCTGGTATCAATGGGTTTAGTGGTACTAATGCTCTATTTGGATTCTCCTCTGCCATCGTATACTTAACTGGGATCACATTGGCAGGAGCTGGTGGTTGGTTTCCTAGGACTGGTTGTGGCCTATATGGTGCCTGATATTACTGTTGTGGTCTATAATATGGCTGTTGGTGTTGATTCGGATACCTACCTTGCTGGTAAGGTTGCTGATAATTTTGTCTAACAGCCTGTCTATTATAGGGACAATCTTGAGCCGTGTGGTTCGTGTATTTCCTCTCAATGGTGCAATATGGAGCATTAGGGTTTCCTTGGGGTTGAGCCATCATCGGGCAAACATTAGCCATATGGTCTCCTCCACAGTTGTAACATCGTTTCAATGAGGTGACCCTTGGCATTTGTCTATTTTGAACTCCTAACTTCTTGGCAACCTGCTCCGCTATCTCATCTATCTCACTGGAGGTTCTAGAGGTATGACTAGTAGAACTATCAGAGTCCTTATAGAGTTTGGATAGTCCTAACTCCTCACCCAAGTTGTCTTCTATGTCAATGCATATCCGCACACACTCTTCTATGGATCTAGGCTCTTTCAAGTACACATAGGATCTTAACTTAGTGCTTAGCAAGCCATCTAAAAACAAGGACACTTGTTTGGCTGCTGTGGGTAATTCTGGCACAGGGCATCTTTCTAAGTACTGTCTAAACCTTCTTCCTGCAAGTCGCACTGTTTCTTGGGGTGTCTGCTTAAAGCTGTGGATCAAGGATGATGTGTTATGCCTGATACCACTCTTGGAGAACTCTACAATGAATTCTTCCAGCAGTTGACCTATCTCTCGATAGTTGCGACTATTTAGGGGCTGAAACCAAGCTAAGGCAGTACCCTTAAGAGTCAAACCAAATGCCTCGAACTGGGTGAACAAGTCATCAACCTGTTCAGCTCTTAACACTTGTTTGAACTTGGCCACATGATCATAAGGATCTCCTGACCCATCAAAATAGTTCTTCATTGTCTTAACCACTTGAGAGGGTCTAAGGGTTCTTGAGTGCTCTCGTGGTCTAGGCAATGGAAAATCATGCTCATCTCTTTGATGCCTATGTACTCTATGTCTCTCCCTTTCAGGTCTTTCCATTCCATATCCTGATCTGTCTCTGCCCATAGTGTCTGCAAAGCTTACCTCCGATCTCTCTCTAGTTCTTTCCCTCTGGGTTTCATGAGCCTTGGATGATCCGGCTCCTTGGAGGCCATGGGAAACATTAGATCTTGGTGGAGGGAAAATTGACTCACCTTGCCAAGTGTATGCATGCCTATCATGATCTGATACCAAGAATAATTTCTCAGATGCGTGATCTAGATAGACAACTTTCCCTGGTGTCTCTGGATCCTTGAATTCATAGATGGTGACTACTGGGCTGGGTTGATCTGGCCTAAATCTCCAAAAGGCTTCCTCCGTTTCTCTATTCAAGAATAGTTCTATGCTTTTGTTATCTTGAGGAATCCATTATGGAGTGAACACTCTGGTCAAGACTGATTTACCTCTAGGAGTCTTCGGTTCTCCTCCTAGGTTTCCTTGCTCTAGGTCTCCCATCTCATTCTCAGGAATAACATTTCCAAACTCATCCGTTCTATCTGGTAAGTTGGTAACCACATACATGGTTCCTTCCTTATCAATGTATGCACCCTCTTCGAACTTGACCACTGGGTGTTCAAGTCCGAAGGGTTGATCAGGATTTTTGAGTTGGACCACTGATCGTCTCAGACCATCCTCATAGATGCGAGCACCTAAGTGGTTGGTCCTGATATACTCCAATTGTGTCTTATAGGGACCTTCTGGTGTCTGTAAATAAGCAGTGCCTGAGCTACGTGTGGGTCTCTCCATGCTAAAAGACATTTCTGAGTCACTGGTTTCTGAACTTAGTGTGTAAGGACAACCACTAAGTTGTTGAGCCCAAGACTTGGTAGTATGATTGACACTAGCCTCAGATGATCTAATGCTTTGTCTATCCTTGCCTAAGTGTCTGCCAGATCTCAGGTTCATAAGCCTTGGCTTCTAGTCCCAAAGTTCTCTTATATTGCTCAAAATCCTTTGGAATACCTTTGTTTTCCAGTTTTCCTGAGGGTCAACTTCAAAATACCCTATCTAATAATCCTGGTATTATTTGTACCGTAACCAGTCGATATTTTGGTTGTATTCCCCACGAGCTTTCCAACAAAACCAAAATCACAGCAAACGGATTTCGTATGAGAAAGTTATGCCAGTTCAGAGTTTTGGGGTTTAAAACAGGAAAACAGGATCTCTCTGGGAACTCAGGACAGGCGACACGATACCAGATTTTCACGATACGATACCTTTGTCTTACACGATACCACTTCAGACGATACCACCTTGGACGATACAATACCACCTAGGCGATACCAACTTCCACAATACGATACTACTCTCTCAGACGATACGATATTGAAAGTGGTCACGATACGATACCAACCTCACGATACGATACCACTTGATTCCGCGATACGATACTAGAAATCAAACGATACGATACTATATCTTTGGGCGATACGATACCAAGGGATCAGACGATACGATACCAAAACAAGAGGCGATACGATACCACTCCTTCAGGCGATACGATATTAGTACAGCCCACGATACGATACCAACTTGGCCGACGATACGATACTGCAAGATCAACGATACGATACCACTGCCATGCACGATACGATACCACCTTGGCCGACGATACGATACTGCAAAATCAACGATACGATACCACTGCCATGCACGATACGATACCGTTCAATCAACGATACGATACCACAAGGTGCACGATACGATACCACCGGGCGGCCGTGATCGCGATACCAGCACTTGACGATACGATACCAGAATGGTATCGCGATACCTCAAGTGGATATGCACGATACGATACCTCAACAAGTATCGCGATACACGGGAGTTCTGGTATCGCGATACCAAAACTCAACCGGACACGATACTTGGAGATTTCCACACCCAAATTCAAAAATTTTTGCAAGTATGAGTACCTTGTGTCCTCCTTGTCACTCCTATCAGCCTGTAGATGCAAAAATCTATCTCTAAACTGGCGATACCACCTGCGCGATACCAGACGCTCTTCTTATCACTCCGCGATACTGAATCAGATTTCTGAAGTTTTGAGAGGTTTTTCAAGTGTTTTTCTTCAGCGATTTTGGTTCTCAGCTCCTCCTAAGCTTGTTCCTCACAGCCACGAGTAAAAAATGAGTGAATGTAGTGGGGAAAATGGAAAAAATCAGAGAATATGAAGAGGGAAGAAGATGGAGATGATGATGAAGATGAAGAAGGAGAAAAACTCAGAAACTGAACTGAAAATGGTGATTTTTTTACCTACCAACGTCGCTACTCTACGTCTTACTGTCACACGCTCGTCCTCCAAGCTCTCTCCCCGGCAACGGCGCCAAATTTGGTGTCACTCTAGCACAATGGTGAGTACCAACGTGAGGAGATACACCTCCTAAATGTCAATCCGTGGAGACATGAGGACCGGTATGAAGACCGTGAGCAAGTGATGGCACAAGTGCGTGAGTGAAAGCACACAAGCATGCACACACATACACACACACGCGCACAAAGCAAGAACAAAGAGTGGAACAATGGGAGGTCTTCGATTACTCAAGAGCTCTCTTACAAAACTGAAATCTACAACAAGCTAACCTCAAAAATGAGCTCTCCAGCCCTTTTTATAGTTTTTGAGTGGTTTTGGCCCTGTCCAGACCTAGTGTCCGGCCTAGTTAAAAAATAGGTTCCAGGGCTTATTTGGGGCTCAAACGAAGTCTAAAAATTATGAAAATTGGTAGGATGGTAGTTCTAATACTCCTCAAGCTCGAGGACTCCTCGGCTTGAACAAAATGGAGTTACAAAAATGGAAAATGGTATTTACAATGGTTTTTAGTGATAAAAATCACTATTTTTGTAGGGATTTCTTCTGAAAATTTGACAGGTGCTTCTTGGAGCTCCTTACTTTCTCCTTCTTCTTGTGTGTCCACTTCCTTGATGCACTTCCATGCTTTGTCCTTGATCTTGAGATTCAACAGGAGTTGTGTGGGGTTTGTGGAGTTTGTGGAGGGCTGTGGGGGGTGTGGAGTTGTGTGGGGTTTTTGGAGTTTGTGGAGGGCTATGGAGGGGTGTGGAGTTGTGTGGGGTTTGTTGAGTTTGTGGAGGGCTGTGGGGGGGGGGTGTGGAGTTGTGTGGGGTTTGTGGAGTTTGTGGAGGGCTGTGGAGGGTTGTGGAGTTGTGTGGGGTTTGTAGGGTTTGTGGGGTTTGTGGAGGGTTGTGGAGGGGTGTGGAGTTTGTGGAGGGCTGTGGAGTTGTGTGGGGTGTTTGGGGTTTGTGGGGTTCGTGGGGTTTGTGGGGTTTGTGGAGGGTTGTGGAGGGGTGTGGAGTTTGTGGGGGGTTGTGGAGGGTTGTTGGGGGGTGTGGAGTTGTGTGGGGTTTGTGGAGGGCTGTGGGGGGGTGTGGAGTTGTGTGGGGTTTGTGGAGTTTGTGGAGGGCTGTGGAGGGGTATGGAGTTGTGTGGGGTTTGTGGAGTTTGTGGAGGGTTGTGGGGGGGTGTGGAGTTGTGTGGGGTTTGTGGAGTTTGTGGAGGGCTGTGGAGGGGTGTGGTTTTGTGTGGGGTTTGTGGGGTTCGTGGGGTTTGTGGGGTTTGTGGAGGGTTGTGGAGGGGTGTGGAGTTTCTGAGGGGTTGTGGGGTTCGTGGGGTTTGTGGGGGGTTGTGGAGGGGTGTGGAGTTGTGTGGGGTTTGTGGAGGGCTGTGGAGGGCTGTGGAGGGCTGTGGGGGGTGTGGAGTTGTGTGGGGTTTGTGGAGTTTGTGGAGGGTTGTGGAGGGGTGTGGAGTTGTGTGGGGTTTGTGGAGGGCTATGGGGGGTGTGGAGTTGTGTGGGGTTTGTGGAGGGCTGTGGGGGGGGGGTGTGGAGTTGTGTGGGGTTTGTGGAATTTGTGGAGGGCTGTGGAGGGGTGTGGAGTTGTGTGGGGTTGTGGTGATGGTGAGGGCCTAGGGTGGTGGGGGAAAGAGGAGGGATGGTGGAGTTGGAGGGGGTTGTGGTGATGGTGGGGGCCGCGGGGGTGGTGGGGGAAAAGAGGAGGGGACGGTGGGGTTGGAGGGGATCATGGTGATGGGGGGGGCTGCAGGGGTGGTGGGGGAAAAGAGGAGGGATGGTGGAGTTGGAGGGGGTTGCAGTGATGGTGGGGGTCGCGGGGGTGGTGGGGGAAAAGAGGAGGGGATGGTGGGGTTGGAGGGGGTCGTGGTGATGGTGGGGGCCGCGCGGGTTGTAATAAAGTAAGTCTATGATCTAGGGATCCGATAGCTTCAGACAGATCTGAAATCGGATATCGTTTGGTCACTCGTCTGTAGAACCAAAGCTCTCAAGAGTAGACTCAAACATAAGTCATGTGCTCTCATATTCAAGTAATACACTTAGCCTAGTGGTTAAGTCTCATGGTTGTGAAGGAAGAGGTCTTGGGTTCAACTCCCATGGGGAACATGGGGAGAGAGTTTTGCCCAAAGAGCTCTAGAGCCTTCTAACTCAAGTTAACGTGAGTTAACTTGAGTCCAGTGGACTTAACTGAAGAGGTAAGTACAACAACCACTAGTGGACTCTAGTGGAAGGTACTAAAGTAGTGGTCGAGATCACTCCAGCCACTAATAGACTCTAGTGGTGGATATGAAAGGAGTGGAGGAGATTGCACATGCACTTATGGACTCTAGTTACATTTGTGGTCCTCATTAATTCAAGCAGCTATATATACATGCATAAGGTTGGGAGGAGAGTCATCTCTCTAGCATGTGGTGGTCGTAATCCTTGTTCTCTTGCATTGGTATCAGAGCTTCCATGAGACCTTGGAGTGGGCTTCATCATCCTTCTCTCCATTAGCTTCTTTCATCATCATTGTAGTTTTAGTTTCATTTTGGTTTTCACGAATTCGGCCGTTCGTAGCTCGCGGGTGAGCAATTGCTCTCGAATTCGTTTGGCGGATCTACCTCAAAATGGAGGTTGCAAAAGAAATAAGCTAGTTTCTCAAAAAGATTCAAAGCAAATAAAAAACATCATCCAACCACAAGATACTAGTGTGGTAACCAACATCAGTGTGTCGACCCACTGAGGTTCTGTTGATGAGTTTAGTATTCAAATAATGCTTCACTTGAGACTAAGTTCAGGTCACATTCAATCTTTTTGACTCCTTACTGGGAATGCAATTCTTGTGCATTTCTTTTTTAAGCCTTGAATTAGCTTAAATAGAATAAGGCAAGTTCCTTTAAAAGTTTTCGCGTCAATTGAAGACCTTGCATTATGCCTTGAGATGCATTTCTGGAAACTAATATCTATGAATACTAAAGTTCCAGGGATTCTAGAAGTTTTAATACTTCTACTTATTTTCATCAATGTTTGATGAATATTAAAGTATTAAACCTTCCAAAATTTATTGAACTTACAAGTTCAATTGGTTTGTGTTTCAACAGAAACTTCCCTGCTTGGATGCATGAACATGAACATCCAAAAACAACTAAATCCTTGTTAGTTGCTAAGAATGTCTAAGTTTCTTCCCAAACTTAGACTGAGCATGCATATTGGAAAGTAGCTCTATTTACTTTCAACATGCTTTCTTTTCCTCAAGACTCCTACTAAGTGCTACCTATGTATCACTTGTTAGGAAAAAATAGACTAGATACTTAGTTGCATGATAGTCAAGATCCTTGCAACTAGGTAATTTTCTATTTTTTCCACCTAGCTAAGTCAAGTTAGAAAAAGAAAGGAATGAAAGTATACGTGTTCAGCTACTTACCTTAAGCTCAAGATTTGCTTAAGTCCATTACACTTGCATGAACTCACATGCATTTGCACCCAAGAATGGGCATTTGCATACATGAACATACATTTGCATGCAATTAGATGCATGTGCATACGCTGATGAGCACGGGAGTCGATCCCGTGACCTCCACGGGATGAATACGTTCTCTTCTCAAAGAAGATGAGCTGTTTGCGTGAACTTTACGACTGTGAAATTCAGAAAATCAGAGCTATTAAAGGAGTGTAGCACCTCGGCAATCCCACGAATGGATTTTTCCGTCCTCAGTTTCAGGGTGCCTTCGCTTAAGGCAACAGATGTGCTGAAGAACTCACATGTTTGAAGAAGCTTATCAATCATTAAGCACAAGCAAATGAATGCATTTCTAACTTTGAATCTCAAAGAAGACCAAATTATCCTGTGCACTACAATAAAGGATTTCGGTGGATATAAGTCTCTGCGTTCTATTTCTCTTGTAGTTCTAGCTCTCTTCTATTAATCCCAAGTTAAATCCACTTGGATTATTACTTCTTCTTGCACCCGAATTTGGAGATTTGAACCGAGCTTCTACCATGAGAAGTCATCAAGCTATTCATGAAGATATATTGGATCCTAAACTTCAATCTCTATATAGTTGAAGAAATCAAGAAAAAATATGAGTTGATCTTTAGGAATCGAGTAATTTCCTAAAGTCATAACAATTAATAAAATGATTCAAATTATTTTCATTTCTGAAACAGATATCTTAGGAAATCCTGATATTTCCTAAAGACAATTTAGGAAACAAGTTCTTTCCTAAAAGATTAGCTTCAAGTGGTAAAGCCTTGAAGAGACCCAAGCAAAGTAATCTTTGGAAATTAAGCTATTTCCTAAAGATAAGCTAATGAAAGAGTCCAATTAACTATTTCATTAGTTAAATGAGAATGTCTTTTGGACAAGCAAAGCCCTAAGTCTTGGTCTTATCCAAAAGTCTAGAATTCCTTTTGAAGATCTTTCCAGTAAAGGAGAAGATTCCAAGATGAATCATTGGACTGGAAAGCAAAAGATTCCAAGGTGAATCATTAGCTTAGTATTACTTGATTCCTTGGTAGGAATCAAAAAGTTCTTGAAAGAAAAATCTCCCCAGACGTGAGACTAGCATCTTTCAAGAGAAGTTTTATAGAAGTAGTTCCCGGCAAATCCCTAACCACTAGGTTTGGTATTTAAGTCTAAATAAGTGATATAACCTAACGGTATATCAAAGATTCTTAGCTTTAGAATCTGAAAAGCATTAGAAAATGCTTGGACTTAAGTTGAGGGAAAGATCTCTAAAAATCCTGCAGGTAAGCAAAGAAGCTTAAGATAGTTTAAGAGATCTTAAAAGATAAAGACTAAGTTTTTATCTTTGTCGCAAGTATCAACCAGACTTGATCAAGCTTGGCCATGATTGTCCAAGAACGTGCGATTAGAACTACCCTATAGATTGCCCAAGTATTGGTAGTAAAAATTCCGTTAGGAATGATTCACTCAAGTTCCATTTATTGAATGGAAAATTGTGAAAAAAAAAATAAGCTGTTCCAAGTCTGAACAGAGTAAAGTGATTCCAAGAATGTAGTCTGCAACCGTGCAAACGGTACTTAAGTCTGTGGAATGTAAAACATAAGTGTTTGCCTATCCTTAAAGGGATTTTGGTACAAATCCAGAAAGCATGAGCGGATGCTTAGACTTAAGTAGTAGAGAGATTCCTGTAAAAAAGTCCTGGCCAGGATAGGTACCTAAAAGCATTAGTAGAAAGGAATCTAAAGACAAGAAGTCAAAAGCTCTTGTCTCTACAAAATTGGTTAAGAATAACCAATTGAACTTGAATTCGAGAAAATTCAAGTACTTGGAATTCTGATTAGTTTTTATTTAAAATTCCTAGCAAAAAGGATTGGAGATATTCTATTAAAGGTTTTCAAGTTCCCAAGGTTAAAGTACAAGATCGTGAAACGATCATGTCAAGGGATTAAAACCTAGAATATCAAGATAGAGATAGTGCCTGAAATTGCAAAATTCTTGTTAAGAATTAAAGCTAGAAGGTTCTCTATCTAGAGATGTTGTAGACTTTAAGATAAAATTCACTCACACGTCAATGTGAGTATAAATTAGGGTGGTATGGGACACCAAATTTTATACTCATATTGATGTAGGAAAGATGGTATGGGACATCGGACCGTGAGATGATGATTATCTTTTAGTCCTTGATTGGATCTTGAAGTTAGGTTTGATCTTCAAGGGAATTAAAACTTCAAAGAAGGAGTTTAAATTCAAGAAGGATCTCAAGATACTTCCATATAACTTCAAGATCAAGGAAACTGAAGATATGAAGTAAGTAACTTCCAAGATATTCTTAGAACACTTCAAGCATAAGTGTTATTGATAAGAAATATTTGATAAATTTCTGAAAAAGTTGAACTTTGACTTTGACTTGATCTTTTCAACCAAGGATTTGATTGACTAAGTCAAGCACCAAGTTTCTAGTATAACTTGGTAAATTCACTCTTTTGACTCAAAGAAATGCACAAGAATTGCATTCCCAGTAAGGAGTCAAAAAGACTGAATGTGACCTGAACTTAGTCTCAAGTGAAGCATTATTTGGATACTAAACTCATCAACAGAACCTCAGTGGGTCGACACACTGATGTTGGTTACCACACTAGTATCTTGTGGTTGGATGATGTTTTTTATTTGCTTTGAATCTTTTTGAGAAACTAGCTTATTTCTCTTAAAGATAAAGACAATGCTTCAATACTCTGTTGAAATAGATCGTTGAGAAGTTAAAGTCCCGAGTCAACTAGACTTTGACTCATAGCAAGTTTATGTATGTTCGAAGTTTGAATTGGTTGTACAGAGTTTTAGTTATTTCTTTTTGCTTTCCAAATCTTTTGGAATTGACTCAGATATGCTATCTGATTCCTTTTGCAAAAGACCAGGGTTAGCCGGTTAGAATAAAATAACTAACTTGAACATCCTAGATAAATGTTATGTACAAGAACCTTTTCAATCTTCAAAAGATAATAAGTCTAAGTGGACTTGTTCATTTGAGTTTGCTTCAAGGTACAGCGTAAATGATTTCCTGGAGTCCAGTATACTCAGTTAGGAGTTGCTCATTAGATTGACAATTCCCAAGAACTTTCAGTTAAAGTCTTTGAGAAAAGTGTTCTAAGTTGGACAAATTTCATTATGGATTTGTATTAGGCAAGTTATAGTATGGTTGACTCAAAGAAAATGGTAACTTTCTCTTACAGTTTACATAGGATTTTTTCAACTCATTAGGACAAAGTAGTCCTCTAGTCGAGTAGAAAAATCAAGTAACCGTTGGATCAAAGTAAACCATTGTACAAACATCCAAGTTAGATGTTTGGGGACAACCAAAACTTCAAGTTCTCCAAACCAAATTCAAGTGAATCAAGAATTCTCAAAGTCTTGTAAGGGATAAGAATCCCACCTTCATTACTAAGTCCATGCACCAGTCATGCCCAGAAATGGACTAGTAATTTGAATCCACCCAATTCACATGTTTGTGCCTAGATCGCACATCTAGAAACTATGAATTGGCCAGGGATGTGTTTAGATCCACCCTTATTATTCTTCACTAGTTTGTACTTTGTCCCATTCATCAAAGTGCAAACCCGGATAGTGTTTTGAATCATTTGGGCAGGGATGCCACCACAGAGATGAGACATGTTCTTCCAGTTCTAGAACATGACCATGTTCTTCTAGTTTTAGAACATGAGGCTCGAACTTATATATATAGCTTTATTTTCGAGGGCGAAAATCTTTCCCAAGGGGGGAAGAATGTAATAAAGTAAGTCTATGATCTAGGGATCCGATAGCTTAAGACAGATCTGAAATCGGATACCGTTTGGTCACTTGTTAGCTGAAGAAACAATTGGTTTTTATGCACTAATGTGTTGCTATTGAGATAAAGAAAAATAGACGAGGAGATGGATGTCGGTGAGGACAGCTTGAGTCTGATTAGGGTTTGCTTTGCAGATTGCGAGTCAGAGATGCGAGGATGGATGGACCAAGAGTGTTGTGTGCTTAAGACGGGAGTGGCATTTTTCGGGGTTTTCAGGTCGGCAAAGTAATTAGTGTGTGCGGGTTTCGAGAGAAAAAGTTGACCATGACATTAGTGGTCGGATTTTGGCTTGAGTGGTGGCAGAGAGGAGATGTGTCTCATCGGGATGTCCACGGGGAGTTTATATGTGTGTGTCGTGATCGGGATGGTTGGGAAAATGTTCTTTCTTTTGTCTCCTAATTCTCGAGATGCGGGAATGAAAAAAAAATGGACAATATATATATGTTTGTGTATGTGTGCGTGTGACTATGTGCCTATGTGGGCCGATAGGTGGGTGGACTCACTTTGGCCGGGTGGTCAAAGCCACGAACCGACGTCGGTTTCGCATAGGGCTAGCCGTCTATGTGTCGTGCGCTGCATTGGGTTGGTAGATGGGTGGAACAAACTCGACCGGGTGGTCGAGTCCACGAGTCGCATCCAGCTTCGGTGTAGGCCGGCAAGTGTGAGTAAATATGTGGAAAAATAATAATAAAAAAAAAAGTGAAAAAAAGAAGAAAGAATGAGACGAATTCCTCGCTCGAGGGGGGACAGAAGAGAGGTGAGAGAGCTTGATGCTCGGATGGGAATATATGTGTTTGTGTTGTGGGGATCTGGGAATGTGTGGACTCATGATGAGGCATGTCAAATCGAAGCTTAAGCTCGGCTTCGAAGTGTTTGTGGAAGACTTGGACTTGAGAGATCCAAGTGTGCTAGTTACTTTGTTCGTCTGCGAATCCTTGGGAAGTGTCAGTTTTGCTCTTAGGTGGTATGACAACTTGAAAATTCCTGAATCGCGATGATGATGAGTGGTCCTGTCGAGGTGAGCTCGTGTCAGGCTTGAGTGGTCCTTGTCATGTATCCATCAATTCAGGAGGTGTGGTGGTGACCTAGCATGGAATTTAGTTGAAAAGCGAAAACAAAAAAAAACAAAGAGTCGATCAAAAGGAAAGCGGGTAGTGGAAACCCTAGGCGGAAGGGGAATGAAAAATCGACGAGAGAACTTGGTTAGAGATGAGAAAAAGAATCAAGAAAGCGATCGTGTGGCTGGAATGAGTATAAAAAACGGAAGTGGGGAATGGTTCTGATTATATATTGTGTGTGTGAAAAGTGTGTTGAGTGTGCATGTGGAAAAAAATATTCGTGACGTGTTGAACGAATAGTCAAGAAGAGTGTTGAGAAGGGAATGTGGGAATGATTTCTGCTTGCATGAATACATGGTGTGTGCAAAGAGAATGTCAAACATGCATGTGTGATGCGGATTCATGATGTGTTGGTTATGGTTGTTCTGATGTATGTTTGTTTTTTTTATGAAAAGTGGTCTAATGCTTTTGATGAGTTTGCAGACACGAAGGACATGACAAGTGAAGATGCAAGGAAGTATACGAGGTCGATAAGTAATGTGATTGATTTTGGGTACTAATTGACATTGAGTGTATGATTGCAGGCACCTTGTTAGGAAAAGGATGGAACAGGTAATTAATCTATGCAAATATTTGGCTGACTTGATGTGGGTTGCAGGGACGTAGGAACAATTGGCTCGTCGGGGACGACTTCGCAATTAAGAAGAGGGGAGTATGTTAGCTGAAGAAACAGTTGGTTTTTATGCACTAATGTGTTGCTATTGAGCAGGAGAATCTGCATCAGCGCGATCAAAAGCATGCTGTGTGTCTACGCAATCGGTCTGTGACAGAAGAGTTCAACCAACGAGAATGGGCAGCACGAGAGCTACCTGAGAGGCATGCACGCTCTCCTCCTAGAAAGAATGAAGTTGCTGCCCTTGTTGCTCGATTAAAATCCTGTTCGAGGAGTAAAGACTTGCACAAAGGAATTGAAATACACAATGATTTGTCCAGAAATGGCTTGGACCAAGAATGCTTTGATGCTCTTATCACAATGTATGCGAAGTGTGGTGAATTTCAGAGAGCAAAGGATCTTCTTGACAAGTACAAGAGCAAGGATGTTTTTTCCTGGACTGCATTAATTTCTGCTTATGCCTGCCTTGGCCACAATGAAGAAGCTTGGGTTTGTTTTGAACGCATGAAGCATGAAGGCCTTTTTCCTGATGCTGTGACTTATGCCTGCACTTTGAGGGCTTGTGGAAACATGCATATGATCGATCTTGGAGAGCAAATACATGATGAAATCACTAGGCAAGGGTTGGTTGGAAATGATGCTGTGCTTGCAACTGCACTTGTGGATATGTATGCAAATTGTGGTGCACTTACAAAAGCACGAAGAGTGTTTGATGAACTCCCATCTCGAAATGTGGTCTCATGGAGCTCACTTATTGCAAAGTATATTCAACATGGAGAATGTGAGCTAGCTCTGAATTGTTTTGAACAAATGCAAGGTGGGGGGGGCTGCCTGTCTTGTTTTTTCGTGGTTCTGACAGAAAAAAACGGGAAAGGGGGGTTTTGTTTTTTGCCTCCCCGTTGTTCTGACAGAAAAAAAACGGAAAAAAATGGGGGGCCTTCCGATTTTAAAAGGAGTAGCTCGCATCCCCAGGGTCTTCTTCTTCTTCATTTTTCGGATCTCAGAGCCACTGCTGTTTTGGGTCGGGAGTTTCCAGCCTCGGAAGGGGGGGGGGGCACGAGCTACCTTGGAGGAGAAATTCCCAGGAGACATCGGCTGGAGGTTTCATCCGCAGAGGGGAGGAGTTACAATCCTCAACGGGGGCTCTTCCTGGTGCTCGTGTTCTGTAGACCAAGGGGACGCGGCCAGCAGAAGCGCATGAAAGGGAGCGGATCCAATTTGTTCGGAGTAGAAACAACCTCCTTCAAAGGGGGATTGCGTCCGCCAGTTCTTATGGTCGGTGTGGATCGTACGTAGAAGAGGGAGGAACAACAGGGCATGCTGTCAACGGCTGTAGAGAAGGTCATCCCCAGGCAGCCAAGATCATCAGACTGTGAGCACCTTCTTCAACATCGACGCGAGGGGAAGGCACACACCATACCGGGAGGAGATTTGCCATTGCATATGTGTGATAGAGGGAGGCGGCTGAGGAGAAAGGTAAGTGCCAGTGCTAAAAAGTTGAACTCCTTTTGCTGCTTGACAAAATGAGAGGGGAATACATTGAAACGGGCAAATAGATAACTCGCGTAAGAATTCTCCTGAGCAACCCGAAGCCCTTTGTGACCCCCTTTTTGGCGGACAGTCGTAGTTCTGGGCATGGATTTTGCAGAGTGGAGCAAGACACCGGTCTAGAGTGCTGGTCAGGAGCATACGTTATCAGGCTACAGAAATGTTTTGTGATAGGAGGAAATACTAAGGCAGTCGATGAAAATTTGCAGGAAATATTTGCGGAAATTTCTCTTTTTTTGAGTTAGCACAGGAGGTCGTCACTTCCGCTCAAAGAGTTTTGATAGATAGAAGTGTGACTACTGTGTCAAAATGGGCGAATGTCTGTATAGATGTGTGGGAAAACTGGACATGAACACTAATGCAAATTCTACATGCGAGTTTTTTTAAATAATCGGCAGTTTATTTGATCGAAAGAGTAATAGTGCGTAGTATTGAGGGTTGTTAGAAAAATTGATTTGACATGCTTCTCACGGAGCTTGGGCGTTTTGCAACCGAGTGATATTTTCTGTGACTGTGTGTTTCTTTAACTCGAATCATTCCGATAATTGTTGCGCATAGGGTTAACTGAGCATTTTGCAGAATTGGATATGAGTATGTGTACACGTCGCCTGCATGCTCTGCGTTTGATAAGATGAATATGGTTTTCTGTGCTATGTCAGTTTTAAGACCTTTGAATAAACTGCAATTGTGCAAATCCTTATTGGGCACGGGTAAGTACCAAACGGGTACTACTGGAAGCCATACCCAATTAATTAGAAGATGGAATTCGTATTCGAGAAAGGTGGGGAATGCAGAAAAGAAATGGATATAGCTCTCACATTAAGTTGAGTTAAAGTGAAACCCACCTCAGGTTTGTCCCCAACCTTAGTGAATTGGTCCGGTTGCATCTCTAATGGACTGATCCAAGTAAGTTAGTGTGGAATAAGTATACCTGCAAGCATGAAGATCGCCATTGGTGAAGATCACGCAATTAGCTTACAATTCCTTGATCGTCCGAGGGTAGTCGAGGGTGTGCGTGTGCAGAAAAGGAAGTGTAGGTGTGCATGTGTGCATAGGTTAGTGGTTTTGAGAGTGAAAGGGAGTGGAAGAGGGTGGCTATACACTCAGGAGCGTGGGCGGATAAATGTTTAATGTGCGCTTGGGGTGTATGAGATAGTGCGTGAGCATGTAAAATTAAAAGGGTGCTAAGGTACGAAGGAAGAGTGGTAGAAAGTGAGGTTACCATATGCGTTTGGGGAATACATATGTGAAGGCATGAGCAGGCGTGTAAGTCAGATGGTGCATACGTAAGAGTGAGAAAGAGTGGGTGCGAGAAAAGGGAAAGGTAGTGTGGGAAAGGTAGGTGTGTGAGTGACGGGAAATACGTGCAAGAAGAAGTGGGGAGAGCAAGCGCAAGTGGGAGAACAAAGAACTAAAGTGGAATCGGAGAGTGTGTAACAAAAAGGGAGTAAGAGAAAAACAATGTGGAAGCGAAGAGAGCGACCTCGAGAAGAAATCGGTGAGTTTGGATCCTCGTTCACATACACATAGCATTTCCATTTCCTCTTTTCAACAATTACATGCGAGAGCAATTTTTGAACCTCGAGCCATTTTGGTAACAGAAAGTAGGCATCCGTCCGCACTTTCCCTTGGACTAAGAGAGCGATCATTTTGGTGCGTTTGCCGGGAATCCCAAGGTGGATAGATTTGAGGATAGTTGTGAAACAAAGTGACATAGTGTAAGAAAATTAGGCAAAATATCATTGAGCGTAGTCACTTTCCCTTGGACTTAGAGGCCTATCATCACTCGTCTGTAGAACCAAAGATCTAAAGAGTAGACTCAAACATAAGTCATGTGCTCTCATATTCAAGTAATCCACTTAGCCTAGTGGTTAAGTCTCATGGTTGTGAAGGAAGAGGTCTTGGGTTCAACTCCCATGGGGAACATGGGGAGAGAGTTTTGCCCAAAGAGCTCTAGAGCCTTCTAACTCAAGTTAACGTGAGTTAACTTGAGTCCAGTGGACTTAACTCAAGAGGTAAGTACAACAACCACTAGTGGACTCTAATGGAAGGTACTAAAGCAGTGGTCGAGATCACTCCAGCCACTAATAGACTCTAGTGGTGGATATGAAAGGAGTGGAGGAGATTGCACATGCACTTATGGACTCTAGTTACATTTGTGGTCCTCATTAATTCAAGCAGCTATATATACATGCATAAGGTTGGGAGGAGAGTCATCTCTCTAGCATGTGGTGGTCGTAATCCTTGTTCTCTTGCAGGGGTGGTGGGGGAAAAGAGGAGGGCTGGTGGAGTTGGAGGGGGTCACGGTGATGGTGGGGGCCGCGGGGGTGGTGGGGGAAAAGAGGAGGGGATGGTGGGGTTGGAGGGGGTCGTGGTGATGGTGGGGGCCGCGGGGGTGGTGGAGGAAAAGAGGAGGGCTGGTGGAGTTGGAGGGGGTCGAGGTGATGGTGGGGGCCGTGGGGGTGGTGGGGGAAAAGAGGAGGGGATGGTGGGGTTGGAGGGGGTCGTGGTGATGGTGGGGGTCGGGGGGGGGGGGCGTGGTGGGGGAAAAGAGGAGGGCTGGTGGAGTTTGAGGGGGTCGTGGTGATGGTGGGGGCCGCGGGGGTGGTGGGGGAAAAGAGGAGGGGATGGTGGGGTTGGAGGGGGTTGCAGGGGAGAGAGAGAGAGAGAGAGAGGGAAATGCCGCGATACACTGTCTTACAGATGAGCAGGTTTATGCATTGCCCAGGTGTCAAGCATTGGTCGGCGAGTAAGCACATCTTTTGCTACTTGAGTGGTACTCGTCTACTTCGGTTGTTTTATCCCAAGGGGGGATCACTTCTGCTAGATTTTCATGCTTTTTCTAACTCTGACCGGGCTGGTTGCTATGACACTCGTGTGTCCACTAGTGGCTTTTGCTTCATGCTTGGTAGCTCATGTATATCTTGGTTAAGCAAGAAGCAGCCTACTGTGGCCACTTTCAGTTGTGAGGCTAAGTATAGGGAAGCTTTCACAGCTACTTTTGAGTGTGTGTGGCTCAGACACCTTATGGTTGATTTGGGTGTTGGCCAATCTTCTACTACCACCATCTTCACTGACAGTTAGAGTGCATTGGTAGCTTGCGAGGAACCCTGTGTTCCATGCTTGCACTAAGCACATTGAGGTGCATTATCATTATGTCAAGGAGAGGTTCTCTGCTGGGGAGATCAGCTTGGCATATGTGCCCACACAGGAGAACATCGTAGACCTTTTCACAAAGGCTCTGCCTAGGGAGAAGTTTGAAGCTTTCCGCAAAGCTTTGGGCTTACTTCCTTTTGGTGAGTGATTTCCACATAGTTTGGCACTTCCTTATACATGAGTGCCAGCTCCTTGTTCACCGCATCACTCCCAGGGGGGATTTGTTGACATATTTAGGTAGTGATGTGTGTGAACACACTAGGACTGCCGGGGAACTTTTTTCCCTCTTTAGGAGGTTTTTTTCCCAGCTTGTATATACACCTATTGCCCTAATGGGCTACTTATCTTTGTACATTCTCTAGTAATATGTTCAATATTGTGTGTTGTGCTCCAAGCTTCTTCTTATTCCT
The DNA here is from genome assembly GCA_020310875.1 of Ceratopteris richardii. NCBI lineage: Eukaryota > Viridiplantae > Streptophyta > Polypodiopsida > Polypodiales > Pteridaceae > Ceratopteris > Ceratopteris richardii. Next base: position 120,405 of record CM035417.1, read on the forward strand.
TGTGTTGTTTGCATGCTTCCGCAGACGTCTAACTCCAACAGCAATCACCTTTGCTAGGATCTTGTAAGTGGTTTGGAACATTGTAATTGGCTGCCAACTTTTAGTTCTATTTTTGCTTCCTTTTTTGTGAATGAGCTTAAGGACACCCTCATTGAGTATCCTCTTGCCATACCAAATGTAAAGGAGTGTTCACCACATGCTTAAAGGTCTTGAAGAACGCATTGGTAAGGCCATCCAACCCCAGGCTCTTGCCATTAGGAAGGGAAACAATTACCTCTAGAATCTCACCATCGGAGATGGAAGCTTCACAAAGAGCCTTTAGGTTTCATGGGATTTTTTTGGTTCTAACGTGCGAGATGGCATGCAATCACGTCTATGAGGAGCAAGAAGCATGGAAACCCCCAAAGAGCTTGGTAAAGTGGTTGAAACTCAGTGTACTATTTTCTTCATCTGATTTGCATTCAACCCCATCGTCATCCATCATGAGCGGAATCACATCCTTGAATTGTTTCTTCTTGAGAAGGCTGCACATCTCTTTACTAGGCTTGTCCACGCTTCGAGCCCACCAATCTTGAGTATATTTGTAGAATCTTGATTTGAGTTTCTTTTTTGTATCTCATCATGCTTCTACTTTTTTTGAGTATTGCGAGTGGCCTTTAATTTGTTAACTTCTACCTCCAAATGCCAAAGTCTTCAATAAAGATTTTTCCTTCTAGCACGATGAATGGCTTGAAGATTCTTACGAGCCCTGGCCAAGATGCAGTGAGTCTTTAGGACAACCCTCCTCCAACACCTCCTCGGAGAGGAGCAGGAGGCAAAGGCCTTGCACCAAGCCTTGGTAATCTCGTGCTCGATTGAGGGGAGAGAGAAACTGGTCGGATTGGCATGAAACCAACGGGCTTTCTTGAGACTAACGATCTTCTTGAAGGTAATCACAATCGAGTAGTGATTAGAGATGAGCATGTCCACATTTGGGAGAGGGAAGGGGAGCCCTAATTGTTAATGATATTCTATGAGATATAACTCCTATCGAGTCTGGCTTTCCACAAGTCAAGGACATCTTAGAGGTTTGACCAAGAAAAACTAGCAATGTCCTTGATCTCCATCAGATCCACGTGTAACTTGACTTGGTCCCAAACTTCCTTCTCCTACCTGTCAATCACCCGTCCCTTCCTCTCCCATTTATCAAAAATGACCTCCACCATATATAAAGTCCCCACATAGAACCATTGAGGGGTAGTGGAAATTCTTTCTGAATCAGTTTTAGGAGCATATAAGGAGATGGTGGAAAAATGCAAAGGACCCCCAAAAGAACCATCGACCCATAGATGGTTCTGGTCACTAAGGGAATCCACAATTCTAGTGTGCCAACTTAAACTGATGTCGATAGACATGCCACCATTTCCCCTACGATGTGTGGTGGAAAGCCAGACATGGGATGAGGAAATACACTTAAGTCTCTTTTGTAGTTGCTCCCTGTTGGTTTTGATATCTTGAAGACAGATGAAGTCTAGGTTTATGCTTTTATCACGGATCCACTACTCGATCACAATGGCTCTTGAGGGGTCCGATAGCCCTCTAACATTGAGAGACACGATAATCATAATCAGAGGTTGAGATCTTTGTGGAGAGGGGCCTTGTCCCTCTTTTTCTTGTTTTTCTCCTTGACTGTTTTTTTTCGCGATAGAAGGATCCGAACAAAGGAGTTTGCCCTTGATGGGGCTCTTCTAGGGAATCTCAGTCGGTTGTTTTCCTTTGTGAGCAATCATCGTCGAAAACGAGTTCGTTATCCTTTCAAGGATAGTGGAGCCAATTACCGAACTTTCACTATCCTCGTTATCATCAGTGTTTGTGGTGCACCCAACCTCTTTGCGGGTGGTGACACCTTCATGGTTATTTTCCTTGCAGGAGGATTCCTATGGGGTTTCTCCATCATTGCAATAGTCTTCATGATTTAATTCCCCTATATAATCCATGTCATTGACCTCCTTTTCCAGGTTGCAAAAGATGTTTGTGTTTGGAGCCGCATGAGAGGGGCTCTTCTCAATAGTTCCTTTCGGGCTTCCCTTTCTTCTTCGTCTTACTTCCATGAAGCCATCTAGGTCCATTTCCAAGACTTGTGTTTCTATCCCCTTTTTAGACTCCAATGGATGCTCTTCCAATATGCTATGGGCCCCTACCACAACCTTATTTCCTGTTACATTTGCTTTCTCCCGGTTTAGCTTGCTTTTATTGAAATTCTATTTTAAAGGACATTCCTTTACTTTGTGGCCCTACATTCTCCAATGAAAACAACCATTTAGCAAGTTCTTGTTTTTAATCTCTTGCTCAATGATTTTCTCTTTTCCAATGTCTATGGTGTCCAATGTCTATGGTGATTTTAGAGGGGAGATCTTTGTTTAGATCTACTTCGACATAAATTTGTAATACACTCGACATAAATTTGTAATACACTTGTATATATGTAGTACATATACATTTGTTTGCATCTATGTTTTAACGAGACACAAACACACGGATATGTATATGTAATGTTTCGGTCATGAAAAGACGAGAAGGAAAACACATCTATGTAGTACAATTTGTAGTACATTAGTTATACATAGAAGGAAAACACATCTATGTAGTATAATTTGTAGTACATTGGTTATACATTTGTTTGAATCTATGTTTTAGCGAGACACAAACACACGTATATGTATATCATATATGTAATGTTTCGGTCATGAAAAGACGAGAAGGAAAACAACCTCGCTGGTCTAGCGAAAGGTATGGTAGGCTTTGGTAGTAACGGCCAGAGATCTTAGGGTAAAGAAAAGAGTTGACTAGGATCTCCGTCTTTCCCCTAAACGGACTTCGATCTTACGCAACTCTCCTGTGGCATGTGCACTCGAAATTACGATATGCTGATGACCTGTATGAATATAGTCGAATTCATGAAAAAATTAACAGACCGCGCTACAGAGTGTATCACACGGTGTTTCTAAAACAGCTGTTCCTCCCACAATGAGGAAGCTCCTCCCAGGATGAGGAAGAAAGTTGATCGCGCTTCTTTTGAACTTCGATTCTGTTGTGCACTTTCCCTGTTTAAACAAGCTTGCAGGATATTGATTCCTGGACTCTCTCTTTCTACTACACTACCTCAGGTGTCAGGAGTGCCGTGCTTGTGTTGGCCGGACTCGCACATGTTGACGGTTTGCTTTGGAAAATCAAGGGCACGCGAAACAATAATAGAGTTGCTTTGTGCCCTTTGCCTCTGTGTGCCCAACCAGTTCCTTCTGAAGCCCTCGCATCTTTTCCTGTAGATCCCGTATAAGGGCGTGCACTCAGGTGAGTCTTTCGTTTTCTATCAGTTTCTGCCTGCGCCTACGACGCTTCTTCTGTGTGTGCGTGCCTATGCGATATCTTCGCTACGGCAGTATAATTTTCTCTAATCAATTTCATTTTCGGATAGACGAATCGTGAGTGGATCGTTGTCGATTTCTCCTGCTTCACTTAACTAGGGTTAAGCAGAGTATGACCTGCCGACTCACTTTCTCTGGATACGCATCAGCGTATATGAAGAGAGTACCCTGATTGCTGTGTTGCTCATCAGTTCTTCAATTAGGATGAAAAAGAGACGTTGTCAACCCCCTACCATCCCCCTCCCTTCTCTCTCTCTCTCTCTCACACACACACACATACTCACACACACACGCAAACGCACGCGCGCGCACACGCGCGCACACACACACACACAAACACACACACTTCTTCGATCGCTGGCTTAGCGATGTCGGTAATCTCTTTATTTCACTGCTTCCTTCTTCACGCCTGCATGATGCAAGCGATATTTGATGTGAGGTATTCTCTTTTTTGCTGTACAAATGTTTTTCTTATATTTGTGATATCAGTGTACTTTAGATCTAGAGTACCTCCACTTGCCATAAACCAATGTATTGTCTTCGTATTTCTCTGTATGTTCTTATGTCTACAGAAAACCTGGAGGGAATGGCCAACTGCACGATTGCTATGTCAAGTGGACAACTTGAGCCTTCTGAAAATGGGGAAACTGAGCTATGGTTGACTATACGGAAGGAAGCCTCAGACTGTGTGAGTCACGAACCTCTTCTTACAAAACACTTGAATGCCTTGGTGCTTGCGCACACATCTCTGGAACATGCACTTTCTTTCATACTCGCCTCCAAGCTGGCAAGCATAGCCTTGGACGCTGATGTCCTCTATAAACTCTTTGTTGATGTGATGCAATCAAGTGCTAAGGTTCGCGAGGGAATATATGCAGATCTCAGGGCTGTCAAGGAGAGAGATCCTGCCTGTACGTGTTATTGCCATTGTGTGTTGAATTTCAAGGGTTTCCAAGCATGTCAAGTGTATAGGATCGCTCATTGTCTTTGGAATCAAGATAAGAAGGCGGTTGCATATGTATTGCAAAGCAGAATGTCGGAAGTCTTTGGTGTGGACATACATCCAGCAGCCAGGATAGGGAAGGGTGTCCTTTTTGACCATGCTGCGGGCGTGGTAATAGGGGAGACTGCTGTCGTCGGAGACAATGTCTCCATTTTACATGGGGTAACGTTGGGTGGAACAGGAAAACATGGAGGAGATAGACACCCCAAGATAGGAGCTGGTGTTCTCATTGGCGCCGGTGCAAGTATTATTGGAAACATAACTGTCGGAGACGGTGCGAAAATAGGTGCTGGAGCTCTGGTGTTGATGGAAGTTCCACCCAGGACGACGGCTGTCGGATGTCCAGCTCGTCTTGTCGGCGGTCGGAACAATCCAACCAAGCTCACGGAGCCACCCATTGAAACCATGGATCATTTATCATATGTCACGGACTGGTGTGATTATGTTATCTAAAATATGTCAAGCCAGCCCCGAGAGCTATCACAGTGTTGTCCTATATGCACAAACCGCTGTAGGCCACGGCCATATAGCTATTGAGGAAGTAATGCTCTATTGAGATTATGAATGGCGCAGAACTTACTCTTTGGAGTTGGCCTCATCTGATGTGGGCCTACCTTTTGTTGTATGATTATATTCCAGAATGTTTGTGTAAGGAATGATTGTAGCAGAAAGACAGCCTTGCTGCATACGGTATACCTAGTTAGGTTTTTCTGCATGGACAATTATTTCTGTGAAGTTAAGTTGTGGAACGAATCATGTCAAGAAGTCACAGCGAAAGTTTGCATGCATTGTGCTAAGATGTCTAGTTACAACGAAATTTTACATGAGGAACGACTTGTAGAGTTATAGACAAATTTTACATGCAGAATGAATCGTGTAAGATATGAATTCAATCAATAGTGCTTGAAAAATTTAGTGAAGTGTCCCTTGTGGAGCACAATAGTCTTACGTCTCGTTGAGGGACCATAGATAGGTTTCAACATTGAGAGGTAACCATAAAGCCACATATTTAAGATAGAAAGGCATTTGGGTTATGATTTTTCCATTTTGATTCATATTCTTCAAAGAGCTTGAGACAATGCTTACAAGAGTGGGACAACTTTGATAGATTGACATGCCTCAATTTACTCATTGCGCTCCTCGAGGGGGGCCATGTGTTGTGATTTTCTCCTTTAATAGTATTCCATATTCTATCCTATATTATCTATGAGATTTGCGAGATGGGCATTGCTTTCTTTGACTAGATGGTTCTTTTCATCCTTGAATAGTATTCCATATTCTAGCTTGAATCCTCTATGTTATTTTCAAGTTGGACTCGTTAACATGCATTTTTTCTTGGGTAGATAGTATACTGCACTGTCTCCAATCGCTGCTTTTCTACTTCCATCTTTTATAATAAAGGCAATTCTTTAGCCGTTCCTTAAACTCAAAATTTCCGATGAGGAATGAACCATCACTAACATTGAGTTTTTCTCTATACTTATGTTCTACATTGGTGGATGTTAAAGGCGTTCATATCTTTCTTTCCAAATTCAAGGATAGGAAGAAAATTTCGGAGATGAAGGCCTCTTTTTAGACAGATCCATCCATCCTTAAGCAAGTGTTAGGTAATATCCGATATACATGTACCTTTTGATATCGAACGTTGTTAGTATTTCTCCATAACGAAAATCCAAGTTTTGCAACTTGGAACCTTGGACTTTTTTTAGAAAAGAAATTTAAAGATGGAAAAGGGGAGAAGATGCGCTCTATCGACTAATCCTTTGGGCTACTTAAAAAAGCACTCATGGAAGTCCTTGATAAGAAGCTACGCTCAAGATTATATTGAGGTTTCACCCTAAATGTTGTTATCTTTTGAAGTGTGATTTTGTTCGAGATTATTCGTAGCTCCCATTTTAACTTAGAAAGAAAAAAAAATATTTCAACTTTATTCTTGCTTGGAAACATGCTTTTCTTCAAATGCTTATTTGCATCTCGGTTGAAAGGTTGTGAATAATAATGTTTATGATGCACTTGAGTGGAAGAATTTGTTGAAAGTCCATGGTTGTTGCTCATAGGGAGATACATAATCTAATCGAGAATCAACATGGCACTAAGAAGATTAGAACCACATAATTTTGATATGCATCAAAGAATACTAAAGGGAACGGAAAACTTGGTAGACATTTTGAATAGCTACTTGCACCTTCTTCATTAGTGAAGATGTAGGAAATTAGTTATGTACTTTGATGTTGATATATTGAAACTAGATAGTAATGCACTTGCCAAGGCTCTTATGGTCGATTATGTTGTATATACTTGGATATTGGACTCGGATGTTTTTTTCCAAGCAATTTACATAGAGAGTGGTTTATTTTCTACCTTGTATGCCATTCTAGATTGATGTCTACCTTCTTTGCCCATACGAGGGATGCCACTGCTTCCCTCCTAAATTGTCTACATGGGTTGCTAGAAGTTGGTTGCCCTTTTCTTACCTACCTATTGTGCCCTCTTTGGGATAGTTGGAAAAAAAAAAGAATGTTTCATTCTTGCATCCCCCTTGGGCAATTGCACCACCTATCAACCCGTATCCATGTAGAATCACCTAAATCCGTGTGTTGCACCCCCCCCCCCCCCCCCCCCCCCCCCCCTTGGCTTAGGGACCACCATTGCCTTTCCTTAAGAGAGGCAATCAATCTCCCTTAGGGGAAGAGGGGGGGGGGCACTGCCTCCCTTTGGGAAGAAGAAAACAACCCATGAGGGTGGTGTTTTCTTCCTTCTAGGATGGCAAGCAACCTCATTTGGGAGGGGTTAGTTTCCTCCATGAGGAATGAGGGGATGTTCATTTAGCCATTGAAATTTTGCATGTTATGATTTGGAAGCCTCCAAGGGCTTCAAATACAGAATACCTAGTCTATCCTCATCTGCCCATGCATGAGCATCAATTTCCCTTGTTTTTTTGGTTATTGCCTCATCTCCTCCTTGATTTTTCTTGCAGCCCTTCAGGATGATCAAGGGGCACATGGAACTCTTTGCTACAACAACATTCATTATAGCAAGTTTACCATGATTTCCCTTCAGGTCTCTTCTAGAGAGAGGTGATTGAAATTGAGGCAACAAAAATGTAATTGTAGAATTTAGCAATTTGCAAAGGCTTGCTTGGTGGATTGAGGCATCTCCTATGCTCATCACTATCTTTCTTCTTCATCTCCTCCATGGGTGCTTCATGGATTTGCTTTTTCCTCTTGGACATATAACATAACCATGGAAGCCATCTATGGTAGGGAAGGAAAAAAATAACTTTTTGGTTGCCTAGCAATCATGGAAGCAAAGGTAATATGAGATCTTACATGAGTTTACAACCATAGGTTCACATGTGCTTCCCTTACTTCTTTCTCTTGCTAGAAGCATCTCATCCTACCTCGAGAAAGAGGTTGAGAAGTTTGTCAAGTTTAGCCATCGTAGATCCATGAGTTGTGATGGTTTTGTGCACATTGTTTTAGCTTGCTCCATGAGCAAGTAGATATTTTGATACCAGTGTTGGCACCTCCAACACTACCACAATATCCTCCTTGCAAATCAGTCAAAACACAAGACATATTTCACAGACATAGAAAGGGATCAGAGTCACCTCCCCTCTGTTGGGTCCACAACAACCTACCCCCAAGCTTGGGATCCTATGAACAGAGAGTGAGAGTCCCTGAAAGTGTGGAGAATGATTTTCCCTATGCACAATCCCCACCCCTAAGCTTGGAGAATGATTTTCCCCCATCCCCAAGCTTGGAGAATGATTTTCCCTTGTGCAATTAGAAATAGTCTATGAGAAGACAAAATGACAAAATGGCTCCTAAACAAAAATTAGAACTATTGGGGGCTTTGCTTCTTCTTCTCTTCTCTTCTCTCTCTCTCTCTCTCTCTCTCTCTCTCTCTCTTTCTCTCTCTCTTTCCTCGTTAAGAACATGCTCCCACTTCATTTTTATAGCCAATGAGCATGTGAAGAAGTTTATGCGTTCTTAACTCACCACCTTCATTTGATTACCCACTACATGCCACTCAATACAAGGTAGATATTGTTTATCTTATTCATCATGTCTTTTGACTAGATTTCTTCATCCTTAGGCTTGTATTTACCTTTATCTTTGGTAATTTTATCCAAGCATGGCTCATGTGACAATGAGCTTGCACATATGTCTTCAACATCAAGGGCTTGATTTCCCATACCAACATGCCCATACTATATAGATGAGTGGGGGACTCTGACAAGGGCAGAGAGTCCAAGCATCTCATTTAAGGAATGCCTCACAAATGCGCCCAAGTGTATGAAGGTGATTGAGGTCACACTAGGTAGAAGAGAGCTCACACACACACACTCTCACAATCAAAGAGAAGCACACACTCAGATTGAGGCAAGGAAGAATGATATTCTTCTTCTTCTTCTTCTATTACATAAAAAGGAATGTACAAGAATGACCTAAAAAACAAGAATACAACAAGTGCAATATATAAAGATCAATACATAAGGAAAAACCTAATGGCCGCGAATGAGTGAGTTGGCAAGGAACAAATGTGCCATCACTCTTGGTAGATAAATCTAATAAAGCTCAACGAAGTATCCCTGACATATACCGGCGTGACCACTATACATGTTAGAGAAACGAAAAAATGATACATGTCATCTTGGATCATCACATGTTGAGCTTGATATCTCAACACTCCCCTCAAGCTCAACGTCATGTCCACTAATCCAAGCATCTTTCAAAACTTCTTCATCTTCTCTGCTCCAAGTGCTTTAGTGAAAATATCAGCAACCTGCTCATGTATTCTCACATAAACAAGATCAATATCACTTGCTAATACCTTCTCTCTAATGAAGTGATAATGTACCTTGATACGCTTTGTTCTAGCATGAAAAACAGGGTTTCGTGCTAATTGTATACTGCTAAGATTATCACAACAGATAGTGATAGGCTTTTGCATTTCCACACCTAAATATGCAAGTGGCATCTCTAGCCATGATGCCGCACATGCTGCCATTGCAGCACCTCTATACTGTGCATCTGTACTTGACAGAGCAACAGTGGGTTGCTTCTTGATACTCCATGTAATAGTTGCACAAGAAAGCCATTAGTAGATCTATCTGGAATGTTACCAGCCGAATCTGCATTGGTGTGTCCATGAACCTGCAGATCTACACTAGCTTCATAATACAATGCATAATCCAAAGTAGCACTCACATGACGTAGAGTGTGCCTCAGAGCATCCAAATGTGGCTTCTTGGGAACCTACATAAATTGACTTTCAATTCCAACAGTATAGCTTGGATCAGGCTTTGTAATTGTGAGGTATATAAGACTTCCCACAATTTTCTTGTACATAGTAGCATTTTCCAATGCTTCATCTGATGTAGTATCCAACTTCAAATTGTGATATAATGGCATAGAAATTGGCTTACAATCAGCCATACCATACTTTTGCAGCATATTCAAGGCACATTGCCTTGTGACATCCATATACTTGTTTTTGTATGTATAAACTCAATGCCCAAGAAGTAGCGCAACACACCAAGATCTTTCATCTCAAATACCTGCATAAGAAGTTGCTTTACCTCTTTGATGCCTTCTTCATTATCACCACCTACAATCAAGTCATCAACATAGATAGCCACAATTGTGATGCCATCATCACCCTTCCTTGCATATAGTGAATGATATGCATCACACATAGAAAACCCAATGATGGTTAAGTAATCAACGATCCTTGCATGCCATGCATGAGGAGCTTGCTTCAGTCCATACAAAGCCTTTTGCCACCTGCAAACATATTCTGGATGCTTTGAATCTTCATATCCTTGTGGCTGGTCCATGTATACTTCTTCCTATAACTCACCATGTAGAAAAGCATTCTTCACATCCATATGATGCAAAGTCCATCCTTTTGTTGTAGCTAATGCAACAAGTGTTTTGACAGTAGACATTTTAGCTACATGGCTGAATGTTTCCTCATAATCAATGCCATAAGTTTGTGCATATCCTTTTGCTACCAAACGTGCTTTATACCTGCTTATGCTACCATCAACATTGTGCTTTACCTTGTCAACCCACTTGCAGCCTATGGATTTCTTTCCTTGTGGCAATGGAACCAGCTTCCATGTATCATTTCCCTAAAGTGCAGCCATCTCATCCATAGCTTTTTCTCAATTTGTATTTCCAATTGCATCTTCAAAACAAGAAGGTTCAGATCTTGTATTACCTTTGTCATGTAGGCACAATGACAAGCCATGTAACTATCATATGTTAATCGTTGTACAGAATTCCGCATCCTCCCATATCTTCTTGGTCTTGGGACACTTTTCCTTGTATCATCTACATGTGCCTTTCTAACTCCTGGAGTATTCACAAAGGGCAATCCAAGTTCCTCATCAAGACTCTTTTCTCAACCACTTGAATCTCCATCAACGTCTTCAAAACTTGCACATGTTTTATGACCAGCAAAAAGATTTTCTTTACCTTTCTTCGATGTATTTGATGAATTTGCTGGACTAAAATTTCCACGCAATCTTCCACTCCATGGATTTGAGTTGGAACTATTGCTTGGTGATGCATCCGGTCCACTCAAAACTTGAGGTTCTCCACTTGATTTTTTAAGCATTTTCTTTATCATTTGGTTCAAGGTTTAGTCCTTCTTTGGCATCTGCATAGAAGCTTGACATTTCATTAAATACCACATCTCTGCTCACCTTCACTGTCATATGAGTGGGTTATAACATTTATATCCCTTTTGCTCAAGGGAGTATCCAATGAAGACACATTTTTCTGCTTTTGGATCAAGCTTCATCCTCAACTCATCTGGAATATGTACATATGCAATACAACAAAAAACTTTCATATGTGATAAGTTTGGCTTTTTACATGTGAACTTTTCTTCAGGTGTAACTTGATGTACAACAACAGTTGGAGTTCTGTTCATAATGTATACAGTCGTATGCACAACTTCTACCCAATAGCAATTTCTTCTGACTCACAATTTCTTCATCATCTGTATTAATATTGATTGTACCTGCATACCAAGTACCTTGCTCATCAAATGTAATATCCTTTGATACAAGGAATTGTTTTGTGGATGGACTCCACAACCTATATCCCATCTGCTTATCATCATAACCAATGAATACATATTTTTCAGCTTTAGGCTCCAATTTATGCCTTAATTGAGATGGCACATATGCATATGCCAAACACCCAAATACTTTGCAATGATCCAAGGTAGGTCTCTTACCCCACCAAGCTTCATAAGGTGTCATACCCTGCAAGGCTTTACATGGTAATCTATTGACCAAATAAGTAGCTGTATTTACAGCTTAAGCCCACAAGTAATTTGGGCAATTCTTCTCTTTCATCATGGACCTTGCAAACTCAACAAGAGTTCTATTCCTTCTCTCTGCTACCCCATTTTGTTGAGGAGAGTACCTGCAAGTAACTTCTCTCTTTATACCTGCATTCCACAAATAATCACTGAATTCATTAGAGAAATACTCTCCCCCTCCATGTGACCTTAGTCTCTTCAATTTATGACGTGTAATTCTTTCTGCATACACATGATAGTGTTTGAATGTGTTGAATACCTCTGACTTATCTTTGATCACATAGATAGTGATCCATCTGGTAGCATCATCAACATAAATCACATAGTACTTTTATCCATTTATACTGAAATCCTTTGATGGTCCTCACATATCTGTGTGTACCAATTCAAGCTTCTCTGAGTACATAAAACAATGCTTGGAATAAGATTGCTTATGAGCCTTACCTAATTGACATGCCTCACATCTGTATGTCATATGTTGACATGCAACATTAGGAAATCCAAGCACTGAACCATTGTTAATCATGTCTTTAATACCTCTTTCATTAAAATGTCCAAGCCTAGATTGGATTTGTTCACAAGAGATCGATCTTTGGTAACATTCTCATCAGTGGAAATTAATGGAAGGCTTTCTACACCCTTCCCGGTCCAACGATCAGTACGACAGGGTTGTCCTCTTAGTCCTCTTCGTTATGCAATCGCCTCTACACCGATGTTTTTTCTCCTACAAGCTAAGATGGAATAAAGATTTATCCATGGAGTATCATTACATGGAAATCAGCACATAGTAGTGGGATTTGCAGACGATACTTTTATATTCGCAAAGGCTTGTGAAAAAAATATTCAACATATACTTGCTTCACCGACTCCTTTTTCGAAAGCTTCTACGCTAAACATTAACATGGGGAAGTCGGCTCTCATCAACATTTCCGTGAGACATTTTCATTTTCCTTCCTGGCAGGGGTGTAAAATTGAATGTGGTGTCATTTTCCGACATTTGGGATATCCGTTGGGAATGAATGTTTCGAACAAGGACCAAATAGAGTGGGTACTTTGCAGAATCAAAAATAAATTGAATTTGTAACGTGTTGTACAATGGCCACTTCATATTAGGATAAGGATAGTACAATCTTTTTTACAGCCCTACATTATGTATTACATGTTGTTGTTGGATTGGAAGAAATGTCACCTATATGCCTTTGACTGTTTGATCAAAAATTTCTTGTGGAATAAGGCGCACAACCGCGCTCTGGTCCTCTCATCATGGGACTTTATCTGTCAACCTAAAAGTAAGGGTGGTCTCGGTATTCTGCATCTTCAGTCTCATATGATGGCAAGGCGGGCAGTCTTTATCATTCGTATCACTTCTGTTGCTAAACCCGTTTGGACATATGCTTTTTGGAAGATCCTGGACAATGCAAGAGTGTACTACAAGGACACATGGAAAATGAATGCATGGAATAAGTTTTTCTCGCATGCCCCCTTGCAAACCTCTTCTGCTACTCTTTCCATGTTGCTTACCAGCTTTAAGAAGACTGCTCCTTTACTTAAATGGAACGGGAGACAACGTTATACAGGAAACTCTTTCGCTTCACGGTCTTCGTATTGATCTTTTTTAGCAAATCCGCCTCTGGCTTATTCCATGGGCACAACAGCAAGATACCTCAATAATAAAGGAATTGATACTATTGCAAACTGTTATGATTCTAAATGGGAATTCCTGACACCTGTCCTTCCTTGCTATTCGGAGGATTTATGCAGTGGGACCTGCCTATAGATCTAAGTGGATGCAGCTAGCACTTTTTGTGCAGAAATTTCAAATCCCTCTCTCGATTGATGCATCGAATCCCTGGCGAGAGTGGCTTTTGGCCAAACATACAAGATGGTGGAATGGTGCTACTAGAACATATTATCTTTCTCTTGCGGATCGTTCTGATATTACTTCCAAGTGTAACCTCAGGTGGAAAATGGACAAAACACGGGATTGGTGGCATGCAAGGTTTGCTGATATATGGGGCTCATCTCTTACTTTCAAGATGAAAATCTTTATGTGGAGGATTTCGATGGGACATTTCACGTTGGGGGCATTTCTTTCCAAGCATGGTATACAAGGCATCCGATGTCCACACTGTGCTTCTTATGTGGAGACTATGCGTCATGCCTTTTGGTCTTGCCCCCATATTCAAAAATGGTGGAACAGTTTGTTTCTCTTTCCCATTTGGGATAGCAAGCCGTCCAAGTTCGGAGCCACATTTCTTCTGTTCCATTCGGGTAGTAATGCTTGTGACTGGGTTAGAAAGAGATGCATCTTTATCTTGCTTTGGAACATTTGGAAGCTGAGGAATAAGATGGTATTTCAGAATAAGGGTTTTGTACTGCATTTCTCTTGGGCGCTATGCAAAGCGAAATTGCGTTTGGATATGGATGTTATGCCAGCGGATGATAAACTGGCGATTGCTTTCTTTTTGGATAGGATTTGATGTTCGTAGGGCATAATGTTACTTTAGGAGATTAGTAGGAAGTAGTGCTGAGGGGAAGAGGAAACACCTTCCCTTCTTTTCTATAAATTATTTTCATTTAATGCAAAGTGATCTTTTCACCAAATAAATATATATATATATATATATATATATATATATATATATATATATATATATATATATATATATATATATATATATATATATATATATGTGTGTGTGTGTGTGTGTGCGCCCCACAAAGTTCACGAGTAGCGATTGGCCAACTGAGGGTCGCATCACAGAGATTGGAGATCGAGAGTGGGAGACACAGTGAGGTCCCGAGTGCAGAGCGGATCTGCAAACTACGTAGAGAGGAGGTGGAGATTGAGGAGCATTTCGTATGTCGATGGAGATCATACACTCATATTAGAGACAGATATGAGACTTTGTTCAGAGGACAACCCATCCTACGAGAGATTATGGACTCTAGAGATCATAGACAATTAAGACATTTCTTGATAGAGATTCAGAGGCATAGAGATGCACTCTTACGACTGACACACTCACCTACACAAGTGGAGAGGAGAAAGTTACAGCTCATTGATTTTTTCCAGAGGTCGAGAGCCCACTCCCCACCTGATTCCAATCGAGGAGTGACACTACAGCAGGCTGAGGTGAGTCAAGCTAGACGACGAACACGAGTCACAGCGCTCAAAGAAGTGAGACTATACCATGGCCACATAGAGGAGATTCGAGCCTGACATCGCGAGGTGACTGCGAAGCGAGTAGCCCTAATGAGAGCAGATCCTATAGCTTTCATACAGGCAGCTCTAGCACTGGCTCCGCCTATGTATCACATCCTCCACCCCTCCATTACCACTGGATGGAGCTAGCAGACAGATGCATCTTCATGATTGTCTTGCCCTCAGCATATAGACACGCATATACCCTAGAGATAGGGCTCTATTAGCCTTAGTATTTTATCACACATGTTTTAGACTAGATTGTATTAGGTTTTTATGATCTTGTTTTACTTTTGTGACAACTGGATGACATCAACATCATGTATCTTATGTTTTGTTTCATAGGCCAACTTTGGCCTGTCATAGACGTAAAAAAACTTTCTTCTTTCTTCTTTCTCTCAGATTTTCTTTGTATTAGCATCAGTCTTTATTCTTCAGCACATTGTCTTTCCGATTGATTGGAGACATCACATATGTACATTGATTCTATCTCATATGCCGAGTTCGGCCTTCTAATAGATGCTAAAAATCTCTCTCTCTCTCTGTGTGTGTTCAAGTGAGGAGTTGCAATGTAGAGAGGAAGGTAGCTTCTTGTGAAACTCTAGGACATGAGTGGGTGATCTCACCTAGAAAGAGGAGTTACAAGGAAAAGAAGATAAATTCCCTTAACAAAAAAGGGGAATTCACATTGATTTTTTTTTTTTTTGCTTCGATAAAGAGTTGACCACAACAATAATTACACATACCATACATGTAAAAAGTCCCTAGATTCTTGCAAGCATATATACTGTCACACTTTTCTCCATCCATTCTTTGAGCCGTACTTGTAATAATAACTAGCAGCTTATATGCAGGATTGATGTCCAGTTATAAATAAAATCATCCAAATAACTTTCGAGTTGTATGCACTATTTTGGAAGGAAACAAGCATCTAATTCAACTTACATTCCGACAGTGCATCTGCTTTCATGCTTAACAATTGCGGAAATTCAATTTTGGTCTACTCTTACATTAAAACTTATGCACTGTGTCAGATCCATCTGCGATTTCCAGTTCACATGCAAAATCAATGAGATATGTCAAACAATCACCTAGGTCTCCAATCCTTGCTAAATCTACTGGAAGTGACCTATCATGCCAATTTTTAAGCAATTTCTTCAACATTATGTAATGCTCATTTAGATCCTCAAATTGCTCATTTTCTCAACAAAGAAGATGATCAAGGAAAATGCTAGATGGATTAGGGATTCCTCTATACCAAGAAACAATTGTGGAACTCATAGTGGTAAACAGGTGCATGAAAGAAACAATCTTTCATGATTGAACTACTTCTGCATGTAAGAAACATACAAGATATTATTATGCTTAATACCCAGCGTCCATAAGTCCTCTTCTTATCACACACACTGAGGCTGATTGACACATCACTTTCTATACATCTATCCAGATGAATATAAGTTATAAAGATACATTCATGAACAATTACATATGTTCGACATGCAAGGCTAGGCTGGCTTCAAGGGCCACATACACATACTTTTGTCTTGGCATCTCAAGCACCGTCCTTATCACCTTCACCCCTTCCTTTATTAACTTAATGTTAACACACTTAATGGATTACCCAGATCACTTTAAAAAATAATGGGAATTAGCAAAGCAAAATTAATGAATGATTGCGTGGATGATGGTCCTTCCTCTATCTGCTGTTTCAATACGTTTTCAGTTCGTTTATTAGGTTCGCATTGAAGACGCGTGATGTACGATGTACCAATACTACATGCGTTGCATCAAAATGAAACACTGAATTTATAAAAAATTAACGGCCAAACTCTGCAATTTAAAAATTGCTCTTACACAATAAATATTGCCTTATTAACATGTACCTTTGGCTGTTGCTCGTAAAGGTCAGTAAAGTGAATAAACAGAAATGCAGTTTTGACTTTATATCTGTATACAGCAGGCTTTGGACGCTTTGAATTCGAAATTAAGTTCGTGAAAGACTGTGACTACTAAAACAGGTTGACCCATTAATGGTATCATTGACTTCGGGTCATAGTTAGATAGTCCTGTATTTCGGTTAGAAACAATGCGAATGGAGTGATTAGGAACAATTGAAATCTTCAGAAATGAAGGTAGACAGACACGGTATGGCCACGAGTTTTGAAATCGCATTTGCATCATCGTACAACTACACACAGAGACCGTCTCGAAATTTGAAACACGTATCTTTTTACCCATCGGAAGAGTCTGGACAATGGAGTGTAGTCGTGACAGTCCCTACAGGTACCGCAGCTACAGGCGAACGTAGAGATCTAATTTGAGCGCAACATTCCATAGATGCCGAATATCAGAAGTTAGTAGAGATCTAATCTGAGCGCAGAATTCCATAATTCCATAGATGGCGAACAGCAGAAGTCATCAACTATAAGCACGTACAATTTAACGCGAAATTTTTCTATGCCTTTGTTCACTCTCGACCGAAATTCAAGCCTACAACGTTGATATAATGAAGTGTGTCATCTAACCATTGAAGTTTAGTGAAGCATCACACCTCGTCCAATAGCTTGTTTTCAATAGCATAATGAGGAAAAAGGAACGTGTATATGCGATTACGTGATATGTGAAATCGCACTTCCATTTAAAAAAACATGAGATTAGTAAAATAAGTATGAATGAAAAGTGTATAAGTATATGTGATTAGTGAGTGCATTGTGTGAGTGAACATTATGAGATTGTAGATGAACTTTGAGAACCACACAATTATTCTCAAAGAGAGAGAGAGAGAGAGAGAGAGAGAGAGAGAGAGAGAGAGAGAGAGAGAGAGAGAGAGAGAGAGAGAGAGAGAGAGAGAGAGAGAGAGAGAGAGAGAGAAGGGAGGGGGATGGTAGGGGGTTGACAACGTCTCTTTTTCATCCTAATTGAAGAACTGATGAGCAACACAGCAATCAGGGTACTCTCTTCATATACGCTGATGCGTATCCAGAGAAAGTGAGTCGGCAGGTCATACTCTGCTTAACCCTAGTTAAGTGAAGCAGGAGAAATCGACAACGATCCACTCACGATTCGTCTATCCGAAAATGAAATTGATTAGAGAAAATTATACTGCCGTAGCGAAGATATCGCATAGGCACGCACACACAGAAGAAGCGTCGTAGGCGCAGGCAGAAACTGATAGAAAACGAAAGACTCACCTGAGTGCACGCCCTTATACGGGATCTACAGGAAAAGATGCGAGGGCTTCAGAAGGAACTGGTTGGGCACACAGAGGCAAAGGGCACAAAGCAACTCTATTATTGTTTCGCGTGCCCTTGGTTTTCCAAAGCAAACCGTCAACATGTGCGAGTCCGGCCAACACAAGCACGGCACTCCTGACACCTGAGGTAGTGTAGTAGAAAGAGAGAGTCCAGGAATCAATATCCTGCAAGCTTGTTTAAACAGGGAAAGTGCACAACAGAATCGAAGTTCAAAAGAAGCGCGATCAACTTTCTTCCTCATCCTGGGAGGAGCTTCCTCATTGTGGGAGGAACAACTGTTTTAGAAACACCGTGTGATACACTCTGTAGCCCGGTCTGTTAATTTTTTCATGAATTCGACTATATTCATACAGGTCATCAGCATATCGTAATTTCGAGTGCACATGCCACAGGAGAGTTGCGTAAGATCGAAGTCCGTTTAGGGGAAAGACGGAGATCCTAGTCAACTCTTTTCTTTACCCTAAGATCTCTGGCCGTTACTACCAAAGCCTACCATACCTTTCGCTAGACCAGCGAGGTTGTTTTCCTTCTCGTCTTTTCATGACCGAAACATTACATATATGATATACATATACGTGTGTTTGTGTCTCGCTAAAACATAGATTCAAACAAATGTATAACCAATGTACTACAAATTATACTACATAGATGTGTTTTCCTTCTATGTATAACTAATGTACTACAAATTGTACTACATAGATGTGTTTTCCTTCTCGTCTTTTCATGACCGAAACATTACATATACATATCCGTGTGTTTGTGTCTCGTTAAAACATAGATGCAAACAAATGTATATGTACTACATATATACAAGTGTATTACAAATTTATGTCGAGTGTATTACAAATTTATGTCGAAGTAGATCTAAACAAAGATCTCCCCTCTAAAATCACCATAGACATTGGACACCATAGACATTGGAAAAGAGAAAATCATTGAGCAAGAGATTAAAAACAAGAACTTGCTAAATGGTTGTTTTCATTGGAGAATGTAGGGCCACAAAGTAAAGGAATGTCCTTTAAAATAGAATTTCAATAAAAGCAAGCTAAACCGGGAGAAAGCAAATGTAACAGGAAATAAGGTTGTGGTAGGGGTCCATAGCATATTGGAAGAGCATCCATTGGAATCTAAAAAGGGGATAGAAACACAAGTCTTGGAAATGGACCTAGATGGCTTCATGGAAGTAAGACGAAGAAGAAAGGGAAGCCCGAAAGGAACTATTGAGAAGAGCCCCTCTCATGCAAATTCAAACAAATGTATAACCAATGTACTACAAATTATACTACATAGATGTGTTTTCCTTCTATGTATAACCAATGTACTACAAATTGTACTACATAGATGTGTTTTCCTTTTCGTCTTTTCATGACCGAAACATTACATATACATATCCGTGTGTTTGTGTCTCGTTAAAACATAGATGCAAACAAATGTATATGTACTACATATATACAAGTGTATTACAAATTTATGTCGAGTGTATTACAAATTTATGTCGAAGTAGATCTAAACAAAGATCTCCCCTCTAAAATCACCATAGATCTTTGTTTAGATCTACTTCGACATAAATTTGTAATACACTCGACATAAATTTGTAATACACTTGTATATATGTAGTACATATACATTTGTTTGCATCTATGTTTTAACGAGACACAAACACACGGATATGTATATGTAATGTTTCGGTCATGAAAAGACGAAAAGGAAAACACATCTATGTAGTACAATTTGTAGTACATTGGTTATACATAGAAGGAAAACACATCTATGTAGTATAATTTGTAGTACATTGGTTATACATTTGTTTGAATCTATGTTTTAGCGAGACACAAACACACGTATATGTATATCATATATGTAATGTTTCGGTCATGAAAAGACGAGAAGGAAAACAACCTCGCTGGTCTAGCGAAAGGTATGGTAGGCTTTGGTAGTAATGGCCAGAGATCTTAGGGTAAAGAAAAGAGTTGACTAGGATCTCCGTCTTTTCCCTAAACGGACTTCGATCTTACGCAACTCTCCTGTGGCATGTGCACTCGAAATTACGATATGCTGATGACCTGTATGAATATAGTCGAATTCATGAAAAAATTAACAGACCGCGCTACAGAGTGCATCACACGGTGTTTCTAAAACAACTGTTCCTCCCACGATGAGGAAGCTCCTCCCAAGATGAGGAAGAAAACTGATCGCGCTTCTTTTGAACTTCGATTCAGTTGTGCACTTTTCTTATTTAAACAAGCTTGCAGGATATTGATTCCTGGACTCTCTCTTTCTACTACACTACCTCAGGAGTCAGGAGTGTCGTGCTCGTGTTGGCCGGACTCGCACATGTTGACGGTTTGCTTTGGAAAATCAGGGGCACGCGAAACAATAATAGAGTTGCTTTGTGCCCTTTGCCTCTGTGTGCCCAACCAGTTCCTTCTGAGGCCCTCGCATCTTTTCCTGTAGATCCCGTATAAGGGCGTGCACTCAGGTGAGTCTTTCGTTTTCTATCAGTTTCTGCCTGCGCCTACGACGCTTCTTTTGTGTGTGCGTGCCTATGCGATATCTTCGCTACGGCAATATAATTTTCTCTAATCAATTTCATTTTCGGATAGACGAATCGTTAGTGGATCGTTGTCGATTTCTCCTGCTTCACTTAACTAGGGTTAAGCAGAGTATGACCTGTCGACTCACTTTCTCTGGATACGCATCAGCGTATATGAAGAGAGTACCCTGATTGCTGTGTTGCTCATCAGTTCTTCAATTAGGATGAAAAAGAGACGTTGTCAACCCCCTACCATCCCCCTCCCTTCTCTCTCTCTCTCTTTGAGAATAATTGTGTGGTTCTCAAAGTTCATCTACAATCTCATAATGTTCACTCACACAATGCACTCACTAATCACATATACTTATACACTTTTCATTCATACTTATTTTACTAATCTCATGTTTTTTTAAATGGAAGTGCGATTTCACATATCACGTAATCGCATATACACGTTCCTTTTTCCTCATTATGCTATTGAAAACAAGCTATTGGACGAGGTGTGATGCTTCACTAAACTTCAATGGTTAGATGACACAGTTCATTATATCAACCTTGTAGGCTTGAATTTCGGTCGAGAGTGAACAAAGGCATATAAAAATTTCGCGTTAAATTGTACGTGCTTATAGTTGATGACTTCTGCTGTTCGCCATCTATGGGATCATGGAATTCTGCGCTCAGATTAGATCTCTACTAACTTCTGATATTCGGCATCTATGGAATTCTGTGCTCGGATTAGGTCTCTACATTCGCCTCTAGCTGCAGTACCTGTAGGGACTGTCACGACTACACTCCATTGTCCAGACTCTTCCGATGGGTAAAAAGGTACGTGTTTCAAATTTCGAGACAATCTCTGTGTGTAGTTGTACGATGATGCAAATGCGATTTCAAAACTCGTGGTCATACCGTGTCTGTCTACCTTCATTTCTGAAGATTTCAATCGTTCCTAATCACTCCATTCGCATTGTTTCTAACCGGAATACAGGACTATCTAACTATGACCCGAAGTCAATGATACCATTAATGGGCCAACCTGTTTTAGTAGTCAGTCTTTCACGAACTTAATTTCGAATTCAAAGCGTCCAAAGCCTGCTGTATACAGATATAAAGTCAAAATTGCATTTCTGTTTATTCGCTTTACTAACCTTTACGAGCTACAGCCAAAGGTACATGTTAATAAGGCAATATTTATTGTGTAAGAGCAATTTTTAAATTGCAGAGTTTGGCCGTTAATTATTGATAAATTCAGTGTTTCATTTTGATGCAACGCATGTAGTATTGGTACATCACGCGTCTTCAATGCGAACCCATGTATGATGCTATAATAAACGAACTGAAAACCGTATTGAAACAGCAGATAGAGGAAGGACCATCATCCGCGCAATCATTCATTAATTTTTCTTTGCTAATTCCCATTATTTTTGAAAGTGATCTGGGTAATCCATTAAGTGTGTTAACATTAAGTTAATAAAGGAAGGGGTGCGGGTGATAAGGACGGTGCTTTCGATGCCAAGATAAAAGTATGTATATGTGGCCCTTGAAGCCAGCCTAGCCTTGCATGTCGAACATATGTAATTGTTCATGAATGTATCTTTATAACTTATATTCATCTGGATAGATGTATAGAAAGTGATGTTTCAATCAGCCTCAGTGTGTGTGATAAGAAGAGGACTTATGGACGCTGGGTATTAAGCATAATAATATCTTGTATGTTTCTTACATGCAGAAGTAGTTCAATCATGGAAGATTGTTTCTTTCATGCACCTGTTTACCACTATGAGTTCTACAATTGTTTCTTGGTATAGAGGAATCCCTAATCCATCTAGCATTTTCCTTGATCATCTTCTTTGTTGAGAAAATGAGCAATTTGCGGATCTAAATGAGCATTACATAATGTTGAAGAAATTGCTTAAAAATTGGCCTGATAGATCACCTAGGTGATTGTTTGACATATCTCATTAATTTTGCATGTGAACTGGAAATCGCAGATGGATCTGACACAGTGCATAAGTTTTAATGTAAGAGTAGACCAAAATTGAATTTCCGCAATTGTTAAGCATGAAAGCAGATGCCCTGCCGGAATGTGAGTTGAATTAGATGCTTGTTTCCTTCCAAAATAGTGCATACAACTCGAAAGTTATTTGGATGATTTTATTTATAACTGGAAATCAATCCTGCACATAAGCTGCTAGTTATTATTATTACAAGTACGGCTCAAAGAATGGATGGAGAAAAGTGTGACAGTATATATGCTTGCAAGAATCTAGGGACTTTTTACATGTATGGTATGTGTAATTATTGTTGTGGTCCAACTGTTTATCGAAGCAAAAAAAAAAAATCAAGATGAATTCCCCTTTTTTGTTAAGGGAATTTATCTTCTTTTCCTTGTAACTCCTCTTTCTAGGTGAGATCACCCACTCATGTCCTAGAGTTTCACAAGAAGCTACCTTCCTCTCTACATTGCAACTCCTCACTTGAACCCACACACAGAGAGAGAGAGAGAGAGAGAGAGAGAGAGAGAGAGAGAGAGAGAGAGAGAGAGAGAGAGAGAGAGAGAGAGAGAGAGAGAGAGAGAGAGAGAGAGAGAGACTTGTTAACGTCTATTAGAGGCCAAAATCGGCCTATGAGACAAAACATATACATCAGTATGGTCCAATCCACTGTGATCCAAAAGGAAAATAAAGTGTGAGTACCGCAAACGGGTATATAAAAGGAGTGGATAGTAACTGGCATCAAGGGTGTGGGGTGCTATGGGTATGCACTCTATGCACTCTATATGCTCAATGGATGAGATACAAATATGATATGCATAGGGAGGGGAAGCTCGATGGTATCACAACCCACTAAATGCCTGAAGTGGATGTAGGATATAATGCATCGCTCGGTAAGGCATCATGGCGATCCTCAAAATGCTCTGGGCGTCTAAATCGATAGGGGTGCTTTGCTGCCCAATGGCCACTCTCTGAGCTGGTGCCATATATGTATCCATGTATGGTGGTCTCTGAATGAAACCATCCGCTGTCAGAGTCAGGAAGTGCTCTCTGTAGTGTTGCCTCTTTGTGGGAAGAGGCTCCCGTGGTGCTATCCATGTCTCCCTAACGTGTATCTGTAGTAGGTCCTGACGGATGATCCTATTCCTCTCCGAACGAGAGAGGGTAATGTGGGGGGAAGAGAGGTCATACTGAAAAGGGGGTAGATCCGTAATGCTAATGCCATGGTCTGCTAACCATCGGTAAGTCTGTGCATACCATACTCTCTCATGCCCTGTCTCTGCCAAATGCCTAGAGCTCTCAAATGCAAGCCTGGTGAGTCGGCTGGTGGGGAGCTCTCTGACTCTCAGAGTAAAGGTCACCAACTGGAAGAGGGCCTCCACTAGCATGGGTGGTGTGCCAAGCTCAGCTCGTATAATGTCATGTGGAACAGAGGGCTTGCTGCGGAGCAAGCGTGATATCATGGTGATATGGGGCCTCTCAATCCGCGTCCACATCGCCTCTGTGATCCCTGGTGCCCATACTGCTGCTGCATACATCAATGCGGATGTCACTAGAGTGTCAAAGAGCCACCCCTTAGTCCGGGGCTCCTGAAAATGTGTCTGAAAGCAGCGTCTCTCCAATCCTGCAAGTGCCGCATAACCTCGCGTCAATCTATCTCTCGCAGCCTGTGCCATGGAGAATACCCCTGTGCTTCCCGAGAAGGTGATACCTAGGTAGACGTAGGAGTCCACTACCTCTATCTGTCCTCCAACTGCTGTGAAAGAGGCACGATGGCATACTGTCCTGGTGGTATGGAAGATCATGACCTTGGTCTTGCCAAGGTTCACTGTGAGTCCTCTCTCCATGCAAAAGGTATCGAGCGCCTGCAAATGTGACTGCAACCCCTCCTGTGACTCTGAGAGCAGGACAATGTCATCAGCATATAATAGGATATGTACTGGCGTACCTCCGAGGTCTCCTCCTCGCCCTCATGCTCGCTGTATATACTCCGTGATCTCGTCGATGTAGAGGCCGAAGAGAGTGGGTGAGAGAGGGCAACCTTGTTTCACACCAATGGTGCTAACAAGGCTGTCTGATAGACCGTCGGGGCAGCGTACCTTGCCTGTGACTCGTGCATACAAAGCGTGGATGGCCCATAGCATGTCTGATGGAAGCTGTAACTCCTTGAGCCTCCGTAGTAGTCTCTCTCGAGGGACCATGTCGAAGGCTTTGCGGAAATCCACAAAGCAACAATATAGTCTCTGCTTCCTCGCGTTCGCGCTCTCAATCAAGTAACGAAGCACGAAGATGTGGTCGATGGTGGAGAAAGTGCGGCGGAAGCCTGCCTGGCCGGATGCTCTCATCCCCGCTGCCTCAGTGTGTGTACTGAGCTCTGCCTCTAGTACTGCCCCATAGATCTTGGCCAGGATATGGCCTATCATAATAGTCCTGTAGTTCCCTGGGTCCATCATATCGCCGGACTTATCGATAGGCGTAATGGTATGCATAGTCCATGAGTCGGGTAATCCCTCAACCAAAGCACGGTTGAAGAGATGGGAGATCAAGTGGGAAACTACATCTGCTGCGTATATAAAGTGCTCTCCCTGTAGCCCTGTGTGATATGCTGAACGGCCATGCTGTAGTCTATGGATGGCCTGTCGTACCATGCCTGCCGTGAAGAGGGTGGATATCATCGGACGCGGTGTGGAAGGAATCGGCAAAGGTGGCTGTCCTAGGACGTCATATAACCTCTGGGCGTAGGTGTGCCAAGTCGAAGGATCCGCTATGGGTGTAGGTGGAAGTGGCTCACGTAGTGCCCTCCACGCAGTGGCACAATCCCTACTCATGAGAAGGTCAATCAACTCTGCCTCTTGTCGCTCCTCGAAAGCTCGCCGCTTCCGTGTGAGGGCTCGCATCTGTCGTCGTGCCTCCCTCTCTGTGATGGATCCCAAGATACTCTGTGCTCTGAGATGTCGGTATAGTCGCCTACACTCCTCATCGTACCATCTATTATGGGGTGTATGCCCCAGCCGTGTCGGATGTGCAGTGCTGTGGGTGGTGTATGGGAAGCTGAGGGTAGCGGATGTATGGAGGATCGAGGAGAAGTGGGCGGTGAGGGTGTCCAAGGAGGCAGAGGGATCAAGGGAGTAGATGCGCTCGCGAATATTGGAGCTATAGATATGTGCTAGCTCATGTCTAAAGTGAATGGTGGTACGGGCTCGTGGCTGTATGGTGACGGGGTGGGGTATGCATGGTGAGCCGCGAATGGGTAGGGCAAGATATGTGTGATCAGCTCCAATCGGTAAGGGTGGGATAGTGAATGAGGTGATCAGATGTGTCGCCTCAGGGGGTCCGATAACATAGTCTACCACACTGCCCCCCTGTGGTGTCGTGGGTGGAATGCAGGTGAGACCGCGCGAGGTGGGCCAGCTCCCCATCCCATTATATATAACGAGACGGTGTGCTGCTCCCATCTGGAGTAAGTGTCGGCCATATAAGGTGGGTGTGGCGGTGTCGGCTGAGGCTCTGAGTGTAGGCATGTCCTCTATGGTACGAAGCATCTCAGGGCCGTCAAAGTCGTAGATATCACACTTGTGGCTCTGAGTGCGGGCATTGAAGTCTCCTACAAGGAAGACTTCACCCATCCCGGTATACTCCATAATCGTGTCACTGAGGGAGTCATATGGCGATGTGGTGTCTGGTCCCTCCCCTCCGGATATCTTCTCAGGGGAATGTGTGAAGCGTGAACCAATAGGTGCAATATAGCATACGACGAAGTACGCTGCTCTCTCCTCTGATAGCTGCAAGCGTATCCACATGAAACGTGCCTCTGGGTCTCTGGCTACCACCTGTACCCTGTGCTGTAACGACTGTCTGTAGAGCACGGCTACTCCTCCTGATCCCCGTGTGGTATGCTGTCTCATCTTGCGGCGGTGAGCTGACTCCCACAGATAGCCCTCAATCCTCGGTAGGCTCCTCCCCGGGCTCTCGTGTGTCTCTGTCAAGAAGATAATGTCTCTTCTCTCCATCACCTCCTCGAGGCGCCCTGGATGTGTCCATAAAGATCCATTGCAGTTCCAGACTGCAATGTGCACCTCCTGCTGTGCTGTCTCATAGGCCGCGAATCCCTAGTCAATGGGCCGTCCATCAATGATGATCCGACCCTCTCTGTAGAGGGCACGATGTCCGTCTCGTCTCGCCTGGAGGACACGTGGCATGCATGCCGGTCTGTGCTCTTCCTGCATCCGTGTGAGGTCGTCATCCAAATAGATGGCGGTGCTTGGTGTAGTGCGTAGTACCGCCCGTCGTCTGAGAAAGTCTCTCCTCCTTGCCTCATCTGAGAACTGAAGGATAAGTGCTCTGCTCCGTGTGGTGTCCCGTCCTGCTCTCCATACTCTGGTGAAAGGGAGAGGCTCATCCGCGCGGTATCCAAGTAATGTGCACAAACGACGCCCGTCCTTCTCTGGTGATCCGTCTGTCTCTGTGAGGCCGGAGACGCGAACATTGAGCCTGCGGGCCTGTCGCATCCGCTCCTCCTCAATGGTGGTATGCACTATGTGGATCTCCTCATGGTGGTTGTTCTTCTTTGCCTCCTGTCGAAGGTTCTTTTTTACAACCTCGACCCATCCATCTTTCTTAGTCTCAAGCTCGTTTTGCACCACCTCCATACACTCCTCCTTGATAGTCACCCGAATGTCCTCTAGATGTGGAGCGATCTCCCCCTCCTCGTGCATGCTGTCGAGTTTCGTTTTCATATCAGTAAGCGCAGTGTGCAACGCCTCCAGGTCCCGTGAGTGCTGCTTGCGGGTAGCGAGAAGCTCTTCCCGAAGGGATTCGTTTTCCTTCTCCAAAGTTGCCACCTTGGCTTCGAGGGTGACAACTCTACGGGTAACCCCGTTCAGTGCAGAATCTCCTTCTTTCTTGTGTTTTCCTATCAAATCTCGGAGGGCATGCTCTAAGGTGGCCAACTGTTCCTCCATCTTGGGAGCCATGAGAGAGAGAGAGAGAGAGAGAGAGAGAGAGAGAGAGAGAGAGAGAGAGAGAGAGAGAGAGAGAGAGAGAGAGAGAGAGAGAGAGAGAGAGAGAGAGAGAGAGAGAGATTTTTAGCATCTATTAGAAGGCCGAACTCGGCATATGAGATAGAATCAATGTACATATGTGATGTCTCCAATCAATCGGAAAGACAATGTGCTGAAGAATAAAAACTGATGCTAATACAAAGAAAATCTGAGAGAAAGAAGAAAGAAGAAAGTTCTTTTACGTCTATGACAGGCCAAAGTTGGCCTATGAAACAAAACATAAGATACATGATGTTGATGTCATCCAGTTGTCACAAAAGTAAAACAAGATCATAAAAAGCTAATACAATCTAGTCTCAAACATGTGTGATAAAATACTAAGGCTAATGGAGCCCTATCTCTGGGGTATATGCGTGTCTATATGCTGAGGGCAAGACAATCATGAAGATGCATCTGTTTGCTAGCTCCATCCAGTGGTAATGGAGGGGTGGAGGATGTGATACATAGGTGGAGCCAGTGCTAGAGCTGCTTGTATGAAAGCTATAGGATCTGCTCTCATTAGGGCTACTCGCTTCGCAGTCACCTCGCGATGTCAGGCTCGAATCTCCTCTATGTGGCCATGGATTTGTGAGAGATAGAAAGAAAGAGATCTTGAGACAACGATAAGTAACGTAAGCAAAATGCTTACTAAATATAGATGACTGAGTTACAACATGGGAGTACTACTCAACCATATGATGTAGTGCACTCACTAAATGGAAGAATAGCCAAGAAGATGATGATGCACAAAATTTCAAATTATGCTGTTATAATCTGACTGTGTGTGAAGTGAATGAGCAACAAAGTGAACCTAACCTCACAAGAAAGTGCAACAAATCTGAAAATCAGCAATCCCTAATTCTGAAATTAGGGTTCAGAAACCCTAAAAACAGAAAATAAAGCTAACTTACAAAAGATAGCTGCCACCACCTTGTAGAAGACTCCTTGCTCCAAGAGAGTAGCCTCTCCTTGACCTCCCTTCACCTCCAAAGCTTCAAAACTCCAAAATTGACACAAGTAAGCATCAACTCTTGCTTCAAGATGTCCAAATAGTGTGCCAATGGCCTCTTTATATAGTTTTAGCCGCCCCAATA
Source organism: Ceratopteris richardii (assembly GCA_020310875.1). Classification (NCBI taxonomy): domain Eukaryota; kingdom Viridiplantae; phylum Streptophyta; class Polypodiopsida; order Polypodiales; family Pteridaceae; genus Ceratopteris; species Ceratopteris richardii. Next base: position 149,269 of record CM035417.1, read on the forward strand.
TAAAGCCATCGATCAAATAGAGAAAAAAGCTGATTTTACCTCAATTTGTGCGATCGTTAATTTTTAACGGCTGATTTTGCTTTTTCTCTTAAAAATATGTGATGGCTTATTTTTGGTCCTTGCTTTAATTTAATCGCCAATTGAAGATGCTTTTGGCCATGCTAACTTAATAACCTAGCTGATTTTGAGTTTTGACTTCAAAAAATGTTCTTCCTCCATTTTGGGCTGAATTAGGGTTTGACTTTTCTCCCAATTCTGACCTCTGATGAAGAAATGAAGCATACCACTAGATAGCTCTTGCCAAGCTCTATCTATATAGTTTAAAAAAGTTTTACCCAAACTGTAAAAAAAATGGTAAGTCCAAAATGTAGATTTGCTGGAAGTGGACTATATGTACATTGACTTCCAACAATCCCTCCTTCAATGTCATATTGGTACAAGCTTCAGTAACCTGCACATCTTCTCATGACTATCTCTAGTCAATGCTTTGGTAAATATATCTTCCAATTCTCACTAGAAGGAACATTAACCGGCTCAATGTGCTTCTTTGCTATTTGTTCTCGAATATAGTGGTAGTGTACCTCTATATGCTTTGTCCTTGCATGCTGCACTGCATTCTTTGCTATAGCTATTGCACTCTGGCTATTTGAAAATATCTGAATGGGTTCATGTACTCTTACATCTGGATAACTGAAAATCTTCTGTAACCAAACTGACTCCAAAGTAGCTGTAAATGCTGCACGATATTCAGCTTCACACGATGAAGTTGCAATAGTGGGTTGTCTCTTCAAAAGCCATGAGATAAGACAATCTCCAAGATAAAAACAAAATCGACTAGATCTTCTTCTTATGTCTCTATCACCTGCCTAATCAGAGTCTGAAAATCCTTTTAGTAACAAATGTGTAGAGTTCAAAAATACCATAGCATAATTTGAAGTTCCCTTCAAATATTTGAAGATCCACTTTACTGCTTTCCAATGTAATGTTGTCGGATTTTGCATGAACCTTGATACTTGAGAAACTGCAAGGTGTATATCTGGATGTGTATTACAAAGATATATCAAATGACTCTTCATCGACTACCCTTTGTAAAGACGCGTTCTGATCCATAGGTGTTTGCATAGGTTTAGAATGAGTCATCTGAAACCTTTCTAATAGTTTCTCAATATACTTTGCTCTGTCATATAGATACACTCATCCTTAAAGAGAAACTGTATCCCAAGATAATAATGCAAAATTCCTAAATCATTCACAACAAATGTTTGCTTCAATTGTCCTTTGAACATCTGCAAATCCTCATCTTTGGGACCTGTGATTATAATATCATCCACATAATGATTGCTATAATCATCATACCTGTTTTAGCTTTGACATAAAGACTTGGAGCTCCATCTCAGTTATGGAAAACAATGGATAAAAGATATGTATGTATCTTTTTATACCATGCTCTAGGTGCCTGTTTTAATCCATACAAAGCTTTTATAAGCTTACACACTAAGTGTTCTTTACTTGTCTCTTCAAAACCTTCTAGCTTCTTAACATATACATCTTCATGTAAATCACCATTTTTATGTCAAGTTGATATACATGCCAACCAAAATGTGCAGCTAAAGCAAGTATTGATCTAATAACTGTCATCCTAGATGTAGGAACGAATGTCTCATTATAATCAATACCTTTTTGTTTTGCATATCCTTTGACAACTAATCTTGCTTTGTACCTGTCAATAGTACCATCTGCTTTCCGTTTGATTTTGAAAATCCATTTTACACCTATAGCTTTCTTTCCCTCTGGTAACTCATATAGCTGCCAAGTTTGATTCTTATGAATAGAATCAATCTCTTCTTGCATAGCTTTTCTCCAAATAATGTTAAGTGCATCTTCAACACATGCAGGTTCATCGTCAGCTTTTGTCAATGCTAAAATATCATGAATCTCAAAGTCTTCAGCAAAACTTACATGATCTTTTTGTTGTTGTTGTTTAGTTTGACTCCTTGTTCTTTCTGTAAAAGTCTTTATACCACTATCTTTCCAAGTCTGATATAACCAAGTAGGTGTATTCTTAAATAGTGGTGAAACTCTTTCTTACCCTTCAGCTTCCACAGGTTCTGGAACTTGTCCTTCTAAGGTACTAGGACTTTCTGAAACTCTAGTATTTTCTTCCAATTCTGGAACTAAAGTCTCATGTGGAACTGATTTAGTAGAAGGTTGTGAAATTCCTCTTTGTTCAATCCTTTCTTCAATCCTAGGAATTTTAACTCCCTCCTGATATGGCTGAACATGTACATCCAAGTTCCCTCTAAAAAATCCATAGTCATTTTCACTAATGAACTCTAAAATTTCAGCTTCTTTATCATAAACCTTATTTTCAGCAATATAAGCATTGCGAGAAAGAATAACTTCACATGTCTCTGGAACATAAAACCTGTATCCTTTGCTTTCAACAGGATATCCAATAAAAACAGCTTTCCTTGCCTTTACATCTAGTTTGCCGCGATCTTTTTTCTCAACATGAACATAAGAAAGTGATCCGAATACTCTGAAGTAACTCACATTTGGTTTTCTTCCATAATAAGCTTCATAAGGTGTGATTACCTTTAAACCTTTTGTAGAAGACCTATTCAAAATGTGATTAGCTGTATGTATTGCATCAAACCAGAATTTTGGTGAAAGCTTCTTGGACGCCATCATGGTCGGATCATCTCAACAAGTATTCTATTCTTCCTTTCTGCAACACCATTGTTGAGGAGTATAAGCAATACTAAGATGTCGAGTAATACCTTTTTCTTCAAGAAATGTCTGGAACTCATTTGACAAGTATTCTCCACCTCTATCACTTCTGAGAAGCTGGATAGTTATCTGACTTTCATTTTCAACCATAGCTACAAATTTCTTGAACATAGGAAAGACTTCTGACTTCAACATAAGACCATAGATCCATGAGTATCTCGTAAAATCATCAACAAATAGAACAAAATACCTAAAACCTTGAATAAAGTCTGCTCTCATAGGTCCATTCACATCTGAATGAATAATTTGCCATTTCCTAGTAGCTCTAATATGACCATGTTTCTTGAAGGGTAGTTTATGCATCTTACCTTCAAGACAACCTTCACATATATCTGAATCATCTGGTAGATCGAATGAGGGTAAACTCTCAACCATACCTTTGTCTTTGATACTCTTGAGAGCTCCAAAACTAATATGTCCAAATCTTTCATGCCATAACTTTATATCTTCCACCGGTGACGAAGATTTGACAGCATATGATTGATTGATTTTTGACAAAATAAAAATCCCTTCTTTATGTGCACCTTGCAAAATACACTTCTCTTCTTTGTGTGATAAGATCTTACAAAGATCTCTCTCAAATACAACTTTGAAACCATCACCTAAAAATGTAGATACAGATAACAGATACTTCTTCATGTCACGTACATATAGAAGATCTGAAATCTGAAAATTACCACCTTCTATTGACTTTAGGGTTACTCTACCTATTCCCACAACATCCAAATCATTGCCATATGCAATAGTAACTCTTCTACCTGAAGAATTTGAAAGAGAAGAAAATACTTCTCTGCATCTTGTCATATGCTTTGTAGCACCTGAATCAAATATCCAAGGATCTTCTGAAAGAACTTGTAAAGCTGCCTAATCAAAAGATACTTCCTCAGTGGTGATATAGGCATAAGAATCACCTTGAGATTTCCCTTTTTTTTCCATCTTCTGCAACATTACATGATGCCTTTTTCTTTTCTGCTGCAATCCTTTTCTAACATACTGCTATGAAATGTCCAAGTTTCTTGCAATAATGACATAATGCTTCCTTCTTCTTAGAAGACTTCTCTTTAGATGTAGTAGAAACAAAATCTGAAGTAGAAGGTAAAGAGGATTTACTTTCCATCTTGGATTGCTTTTCCTTCTTATCCTTCTTCTTCTTTTTACCCTTTGACGAAGACAAAGTGCTTCTTCATTCTCTTCCATTCCCTTCAATTGATCTTCATCTTTGAGTAACAAGGACTCTAACTCTTCAAATGTAACCTTTCTATCTCTTGTGGTAAGGGTAAGAGTGGTTATAAAAGACCGATATGAGATAAGAAGTGAATTGATCAGTGTATTTACCATTTCTTCATCAGATATCTCAACTCCTACATTTAGAAGTTGATCTCTCAAGTCAATGAGTCTCATAATGTGGGTTTGAATTGATTCACCGGCCTTCATCCTTGTATTTGCTAGTTGTCTCTTCAAGTGAGCTTTCCTAGTAGGATTTCTGCTCTGAAAAAGATTCCCAAGCTTCAACCAAGCTTGTCTAGAACTTCTGCAAGATCTAATATGAGGTAGAGTATGCTTTTTGACACTCATTGATATGAATGGAAGTACTAAAGCATCTCTTACATCCCGTCTTGCCTTATCTTCAGTAGGGGGAACTCTGGGTAAGGATCTACCCGTGACTTTGGATGTAGAAGTGGTTACCTCTTCTTCAATTGGTTCTATGATTGCAACACATGTACCTCTTGAGGTTGTTGTATCCTCTTCTTCGCCTTCTCGTTTTGGTCTTGTTAAGGATCCATTGACGATACTCCATAAATCCTTTGTCACTAACAAATTCATCATCATGAAACTCCACGTGGGAGAATTAGACGATCCATCCAACTTGTCCTCAATCTCAATTCTATATTCACTCATCTTAATTAAGTGTGTATGTCAATTATGCTATGATACCAAGTGTTGGAATTTGGGGCCCCAGGATCTTCCAATACTAAAAACTTTTGAGCATACACACTTAATTAATCAAGATGATATGTGAGAGATAGAAAGAAAGAGATCTTGAGACAAGGATAAGTAACGTAAGCAAAATGCTTACTCACTTAATATAGATGAATCAATTACAACATGGGAGTACCACTCAACCATATGATGTTGTGCACTCACTAAATGGTCTAATAATGAATGTGCGTATACACCATTCATTCATTCTTTCATTCGTACATACATACATACATACATATGTAGTATGTACATATGAATGTACATACTACATACATATTTACATTTGTGCTTACATGAGTACATACATACATACATGCAAGCATGCGCACGCATGCATGCATACATACATACATACATATGTAGTATGTACATATGAATGTACATACTACATACATATTTACATTTGTGCTTACATGAGTACACACATACATACATGCAAGCATGCGCACGCATACATACATACATACATACATACATACATACATACATACATACATAAATACACATAATACATGCATGCACGAATACATGCATACATATGTATGCATGCACATATTACATGCATAAACACACGCATCTATATTGACATACACATGCATACATATATACATCTATCCATTCATACATACATGCATACATGCATGCATACATACATACATACATACATACATACATAGTACATACATACATACATGGATGCATGCATACATACATACATACATACATAGTACATACATAGTACATACATACATACATGGATGCATGCATACATACATTAAGGGGTCCAACTTTAATCCAACAAGAGGCCCATGTTGGTGCATCCATTTAGTTCAACATGCGTACATGTGCATATATGTCACATAATCCTAGTAGGAGATGGTTGAACCATGCTCTAAGAGAGAGGATTAGGAAGTAATCCTCAACCATGGCTTTTGGGGCAAGTGGTTAGCCCATCGCACTCCTAACCGGGAGGTTGTGAGTTCGATTCTCGACATTGGTATCACAGCCTAGTTGAGAGATTGGGCTTGGTAGACGGCAGCGCAATGCGGCGCCTCTCAGGGTACATCCTATCAGGGTACACCTGTCAGCGTACATCCTGCCAGGGTACATCCAGACAGGTACATCCGTGGGCACTTGGAAGAAGCACTTATCCGTGGTGAGTGTGAAACTAGTCTTAGATGAAGGTGCATGGGCATTTGGGCACCCATAGAGGGGGGTGGGATAGGTCCAAAATAGGTCCATGTGCTTGAGTTTGAGGTTGGTGGAAGCGCTTATGCATGGAAAGTGGGTCCAAGAGAGTCAGGAAGGTCCACAAGTGAGCATTGAGGGCAATGCTCAATCTAAGGGGAAAGGAATGCCACATAATCCTAGTAGGAGATGGTTGAACCACTTTCTAAGAGAGGATTAGGAAGTAATCTTCAACCATGGCTTTCGGGGCAAGTGGTTAGCCCATCGCACTCCTAACCGGGAGGTTGTGAGTTCGATTTACATACACATATGTATGGTTATAACATGTCCACCAATGTATGCACATACATGCATGCATGCATTTATACATACATGCATACATACATACATACATACATATATACGTATGTACGTACATATGTGCATATATACTTATGTACATACGAACATACATACCTATGTACATACATACGTACATACATACATACATATTTCGAAAGTTTCATGCTGGAGGCCTTTGAGATACGGAAGAGTTAGACATATCTCTCCTTACCATCATGCTCATATTCACAAGGACAAATTTTCAGGTTGATGCCTAATTATTCAATAATGGCTGAAAAATAATTATAAATAGATATGGCAAGGGGCACCAGATTTTGGCATCAACAATGTTGAGTATCTATATTTGCAAGAACATCCTAGTTCATGGATGCCTTTCAAGAAGTGAAAGTGTAAGTCTAAATACAACTAATCCAACTGGTTGATTTTTTATGCAAACATGCATGCAATGGCACACATGCACGTGCACACACATACACATGCATGCCCGTGTGCACACACACACACACACACACACACACACACACACACACACACATGTAGACAAATACTTGAACACATGTCCCCTCTCCCCTCAGCTCCTGCACAACCCGCCTCCCTCCCCCAAAGAGAAGAAACTTCTCTTCCCCCTTTTCCCCCTAGAAAGAATCTGTTTCTTTGCAACAGATTATGTGCATGTTCCATTTTGTAGTGCTTTGACAATGCAACACTTATTTCTAAATTTACTCATGAGTTTATAACATTTTGCAAATTGGCTTTTGATGTCATAAGTTATGAAGGTTTGTATGTGTAATGCTAGGGCACTTTTTCAAAGTCGTCGTTAACTTCATGTAATCCTAGAAGGCTTAACTACTTTCGTTGGATTTGTGAGTGTGTTCTTCGCAATTAATAGGTTGATCATCCCAGGAGAGAACGATGGTTGGAAGCTTTCTCAAGTCATCGCCTTTTAGTCGATCAATGTTTGGTACCTCCTTACAACAAGCATCAAAGCACATGCAGGTAGAATTTTCTATTTTTTGGTGAATGTTTTCAAGTTTGTTTCTTTATGATTCACTTCACAGACAAATAATTTAAACAATGTCTAATATGCTTCATATGCTGGAGATTTTGATGTCGAGCACTTTGAATGGAGCATGAAAATTGTAAAATGCTTCGAATTAGAGGCAAACACATTAAATTTTTGGTGAAATTTGGGCATTTACACTTTGCTGGAATTATGTTGAGAAAAATTTCAGAAATTATTAATTTTGCCATATTTTTAAGTTTCTGCATTATCTTTGGTTCTAAGCCCTGCAGCGTTTTTTGCACATAAGGGTACACTTGAATTGCAAAATGCCTGCTATTTAGTTAGAAAGTTGTAGATTCTGCTAATTCTTGAAATTAATCTCTTTGCTAATTTTTGAAATCAATCTCTGAAATTATTTTGATCTGAAATTCTGGAATTTCCAAACTATATACAAAAATGGTAAACTTTGACACAATTTGAAACCATAAGATTATAAAAATCTTGGTGGTTTGAAATAACTTCTTGTGAAGTCTGAAGAAACACCGCAAACACTACATATAGAGTGAAGTTCTTTAATGAATCATAAGGCACTCTACATAAAACTTTTTGCAAGTAAAAACAAAATTACTAGGAAATTTATCCACATAATAAAATATGAAATTTTTATGAAACTTTTTTAAGTGAAGTCAAATCATTTTTTGATAAGCTAACTAATGAAGGAGAATTTCTTTTTGAAGCTAAATCAATCTTCATAGAAACTTTCTTTATTACTATAGATTTCCAATGTGTGCAAACTCCATAGATTCTTCAAATCTTAATATGAAACTATCAATGCCCCTATCTATATCTTTAAGGATGCAAGCATACTTAGAAGTATGAACTCTAAATTTTGTTCCTCTAAAAAGAAGCTCTTTCAAATTACTAGA